>NW_010729087.1:8438684-8489510 GCF_000365185.1 Nelumbo nucifera
ATAAGGGCCTTTTGCTGGGAGGTAGTACTCCAGAAAATCAACAMCTTAGATATGCTRCAAAAAAGAAGGCCAAACTATTGCCTTTCACCCCACGTGTGTAGCCTCTGCTTGGCCTGTGGTGAGACCATTACACACTTATTTATATCCTGTCCTTTTGTAGCCTTTGTTTGGAATTGGTTTTCCTCTCTTTGGATGCAGGTGGACCCCTCCTTCGGATGTAGTAAGAATCTTTGATCCGAACTTCTTTAGACCTCCAAAGAAGGGGAGAGCATTGTGGAGAGCAACAAGAGCAGCTCTTTTGTGGTCAATTTGGGAAGAAAGAATCAATAGGATCTTCCAGGGTTCTGAAAGATCTAAGGAGCAAATAATTGACTACATATCTACCAAGGTCATTCATTGGGTTAAAGCATCCCCTTTATTTAAAGATTATTCAGCTGATGATTTGTTTAGAGGATGGTACACTGGCAAACTCTTCCTCATTGAGGTCTGTGTTAAAGGAGCAATGGATCCCTCCTGCACATCATTGGGTGAAGCTGAACTTCGATGGGAGTTCCTTAGGAAACCCGGGTCCCTCTGGGGTGGGAGGAGCTTTCAGAGACAGGGAGGGCAGACTGGTTGCACTGTATTCAGGTCCGATAGGTGATAGACACTCTTTGAGAGCAGAGATTATGGCCTTGCTAGTAGCTGACTCAATCATCAGTTGTACATGGCATTTCTTCTTGAGCTTAATAAAAGTTTCTTGTTACCTACTTTTTTTTTGAGATAGTTAACGTATAAATGTATAATACTTGATGTACAATCAAATTTTGTTTCAGTTCTATGCAGTAACTGTACAAAACCACTCTCTAGTCTCTCTACATTGGCATTTTAAGCAAAAAAGTGTTGCCTTATAGAATATTTCCTGATCTCACATTCTTTAATTCTTTCCACTGAACCATGAGAAGTCCTTGGCCACTGCACTCCTAATAACTTCTGTGACATCCTATTCCTGGTTGTAAAAAATTCTTCTGTTTCTATCTCCCCATTCCAGAAGCCTACTTTGTAATCCCATTTCAGCATTTTCTTTTCTTTGATTTGCCATGTCATATTTCACTGTAACTTTTTGCCCTAGAATTCTTTTGCAGCATGAACTTAAGAAATTTCTTGGTCTTTTAAACTTGCAGATGTTCCTCAGCGCTTTAATAGATGTTGCCGGGCATGCTGGCAAGTTAGATGTTGCCTTTCAAATCATAGAGGATGCCAAAAAACAAGGAATGCAACTTGGAAATGTATCATATAGCTCATTGATGGGAGCCTGCAGCAATGTATGTACCATCTGGTGGTTCCAATGTTGAATTTGCCTTTTTTTTTATAATGTGTATTTTTTATTAGTAAGATAATTCTGTAATTAATGCAAAAGTAAAAGGAGAAGATACCCCTATACAAAAAGTTTATTATTTTATCAGTAACAGAGATTCAGATTTTATTATTATAGTGTGAAAAGAACTCATCCCAGAAAACAGAGTTGAAGAAAGTACAAAAAACAGCCTATGGCTAATCTATATTGTGATGTGGACGTTTTTATTGGGAAGACATATCACAGCCGGCAGCAGCAGTAAAGGGAGCAAGATTTGCTGATTCTCATCTAATCTAATTCTAGCTAGATACAGTTCTTATCTTATCAGTTCAGTAGGATAGATTAAGGGAGTCTTATCTTATCAGTTCAGTAGGATAGATTAGTAGGAGTCTTCCTAAAAGTAGGATTCTTATCTCTTGTAATCTCCTATTTAAGGAGCTGATTTTATTCAATAAAGGCATCAAAAATTTCAGTCAAGAAAGAGAGCAAGGAGAGTTAGGTGATCTCTTGGACAAATCACCGTTAGGGCGCCAAGATAGGTTCATCAAGAGCAGGGAGGAACAAGGGAAAACAGGAGGTTTTCCCCGTGGACCGACTCGTGACGAAATCCTATTCCCGGGCCCATAACATATTGTATATACAAAATTTCAACTTTGTTACAATTATATCCCTGAACCTGGCTCAAAAAGGTACTATTATAAGCATTTTTTTTTGAAATAGGTAAAGTATACTATTATAAGCATTCAGCTTCATGCACAACATATACATCAATCCACTCCTTCCAGTGCTTACAAAAAGAACAGAAGGTTAGTTCTTTAAAATCAGCAAGGATGGTATCCCAAGAGAAAAAAAATGGGTATTCCATGGCCCACACTATGTTACCCAGACATGGCAAAGACATGGCTGGACAAGGTGTACAATACAGAATTTACACTAAAAATTGAAGTGTCCGACATGGTACAGCACTCTTGTACAAGTATCATAGGTTCAAAGATTTCTTGTCTCTCCAAATGCTCCTGTAAATTGCAAAAGAGTCAAGCTCCAAAGAATACCACCTTGCTTGCTGAAACCCCTATAAGTCAAGAATTATTTTGACAAACTCACCTAGGATTTCCAATTGTCTTCCAAAGAGTTTTACACAGTCCTTTCTTTAATCAAAATATTGCAATGAGTTAATAGGTTTAGCAGGTATCTGGCTGGCACATATTGTACATGCATCAATCGTTTTTTTCCCTTTGATGAGCAACAGTAAAAGATGCTTTATTACTGAAAAAGGAGTTGCAGCATATCCAAAAATTTCAATATCCATATATAAATGAATGTGCTAATATTCCCCATAAAAAATTTTCCCTTGTAGCTCCCAATTTAGCTAGGGAATCAGCTAGCCTATTGACTGATCTAGGTGTCCACGCAAATGAGGCATTTAGTTTGGCAGCTAGGGCTCTAACTTCTCTAACTAGAATTCTAAGTGGCCAAGCTACTGCTTCCCCTTGTTTGATCAATTTTTTACAACTTGACAACCCCCTTCAACAAGTAATTCCATGCATATTGGATAAACAAAGTCTTAAACCCTTGATTAGTGCTAACAGTTTTAAACTAAGAGTCTATGTCTCTAGGATAAGCTTAAAAGGATGTACCCCCTGTCATCTCTATAGCTCACCAGATAGTCCTGGGGTTGCCTAGACTGCACCTGTTAAAGTTCAATTTATTCCTGCCCATCTCCACTGCTTGCTATCCATATTATTCCTAATTTGTCTCCTAATGGATCAACCTGCTACATTCTGCCACCATGCATACATCTATCATGGCACCTCTTGAAATAAGATTATCAAGTGTGTCATCATATGCTTGTTCCTATGGATAGTTTGTAAATTGTAATTAATGGAGATAAGTATGTGGAACTGTGTCAGCTGACACCAGACAATTTTGGTCAAATAAATTTAGTGTTTATGTGGAGGTACTTACATCCCAGATTTCTGTTGGTTCCTCCATGCTTGTATTTTGAAATCTCTGCACTGCTTGTTGTATTTCATGCCTGATCCTAGCACATTTTCCAGGATTTACCACTTACTTTTGTCCCTTTTGTAATGCGTCTTTTCATTACTTTGTCAATAAATCTGTGTAGCTGTGAGAATTTGCACTGATGAATGTTAATAATAGGTGTTCAATTCTTATTTCAGGCAAAAAACTGGCAGAAGGCACAGGAACTATATGAGAATATTATGGCCATTAAATTGCATCCAACAGTCTCAATGATGAATGCATTGATCACTAGCTTATGTATGTTCCTTCTGGATTACCTCTTTAAACCATGTCATTTTAAACAAGAATGATTAGGATTCTATTCTACCTTATTCATTTTTATTGTGGGAAAATACTGGACTAAGATGGATGAGCCTAGCCTAACTGTAAGAACCATACCAGTCTGGAAGATCTAAGATCAAGCCAGACGCAGTAGAGTGGTCCAGCCTTGAGACAACAAGACATGGTGTCTTGAGTGGTGAAGACTGGATTCAATCCCAGTCATGGAGAAGCACCAACAACATGCTCTTCACTATCTGGCACCTTCAGCTTCCGTTCTACCTTTTGAAGTTCTATGTTTCCCTGTTTCAATCTAGAGTCATGTTAATGTAGCAATGATTCTATGAACTTCTATGTAGTTAACAAATACATTTTCTTTTTTATGTGCACAGTACCCTTTTTATGAACTATTCCTTGTAAACCCTTTATCACACGTTCTTGTAGTTTCACCTAAGAACCAACATGGTCTCACATGTATTGATCAAAATAAAAGTAGACTATCACATCTAAAAAATCATGAAGCTGACATTTAATAAAAAAAGCATGCTTGGAATGCTTATCATTCTATATTACTTGGAAATTTGTAATCGTATCGTAAATTGTAGAGAAAATTGAATTGAATGGAATTGTGAATCATATTGTAAATTGTAAGATTATTTCTATTTTTACAAAACTTGTAAAGAACAAAATATAGATATATTTAAAGGCAAAATATATTATAGAAAAGTGATTCTACCCTATTTTTAATCCATATCTACATGTATGTACCTAAATCAATAGAATTGGCCACTTATACAATAGAAGTCTAAGATGATATAATCAAATTTGACTTGAAAGTCAAATAATCTACATACAAGGATTCTGTTTCCTATATATGATGAAAAATGAACTCAATATATGGTTTAAATAACATAAATAAGTCAATTTTTAGTAAGGTATTTATAATAAGTCACCTTTGACAAAACTAACTATTAACAAAATAAAATGACAAAGTAGAGAACTAATTCTTAATTGAATTGATTTGAATTGCAAGAATCGTATAAATTGTAAGATATCTGATTCAAATCATAGGATTCAAACAATAATAATAAGATTTATGCATATTCAGATTCAGAAATAAGACTCAAAAATCATATCGTAAATCGTAAGATATTAACAACAATGGTTGTGCTAGAAAACTGGTGGATCTTTCTTTGTTATAATCTGTAACAATTTAGTGGATAATTTATATATAATTTATTGTTCTTCTTGTTGGAGTAAGGAAAGCAAAGGGAGTGGTTTGTCCTTTTGTATTTTTCATAGGGAGTAAAAAATCAATTATTTACTTGTTAAATGACAGGGATCAGTTTTCTACTTATATTTGTATTGCATTAAAACTATCTACATTCATGACCTATATAGTTAATTCAATTGAACTATGAAGATTTGCAATTAGAGGAAAAGTGGGTATGTCCAATAGATTATCTTGAAGTGGCCTGAATACTTTGATTTTGTATCAATAGGTATGTCCAAAGACCAGCATTTCCTATTACTTTGGGATCTTATTGTTGCTAAGTTAATAGCTCTGTTTATATGGTTTTAAAAGATGGATTATTTATCTGCTTTGCTTGTCTTCATAGACCTCTATATTAGAAATGGTAATTTACAAGCATTTATAAGAATTATATTCTAATCATCTTACTTATTATTTAATATGGTTGATAGTTAGTATATTATAGTTAATTATTATGAATATTGCATAGTTATACACTTTTTTCATCATTAACACTGATTAAAGAGAATTTATTGATATCCCTGCTGTAAAGAGAATCCTACATCAGGTTACAGTACAAGTCATGTAAAATAGAAAGTTCTGATAGAAACAAGAGTAAAAAAAGTGTAGAAGGCAAATACACTTATCAGCCTTGACAGTAGGCCCCTGAACTTCATGCTCCCTAGGATAAGTCCTGTCTAGGAACTCCTTCCCTTGCAAGACTATCTAGTGGTTTCACCTTTATAATTAGGAATATAAAATCTCAAGGTCCTCAAATTGCTACAGACAGACATTCAATAACAACTTGGCAGTCACCTTCAACTAAAAGACTTTACTTATGGTAAATCTATTTGTTCTATTAAGAAATAATACTTCCACTCACCAATAATGGCATGCTCCAATTATGATTTCTGTCATCTTTTGTTGCTTTGGTGGAATTGGATAACTGCAAATAAGGTTGAGGAATCATGTAGTCAGACATTCTTACAGGTGAGGGGAACCAACTGCAGAAGGCTGTTAAGGTTCTAGATGAAATGAAGGAAATAGGCATATGCCCTGAAAATATTACATACTCCATTCTTTTGGTAGCTTGTGAAAAGTAATTTCTCTACACTTTACTCTTTAGGTTTAACAATAATAAAGTTCTCAAGGCCTTTTTCAAACTATTCAGATTTAATTCTCCTCTCCTGTATTTGTAGGAAGGATGAGCTAGAATTAGGCTTCACACTCCTTTCTGAAGCCAAGAAGGAAGGCATTGTCCCTAACCTCATTATGTGCAGATGTCTGACTGGTAAGCTCATTGCACACTTCCGATTGATCAGCTTCTTTTTGTTATTTATACTCGTGATTATTTTGTTGCTCAGGAACTATTTCTTACTGTTTCTTTAAGCTTTAAAAATTATAGGTTTGGGTGCCTTTTGGCTTTGGTTTAAATGTACAAATGCCAAATGTTTAATCCAAATTTCTATAATTTCATTCATTTATTGTTTTTATGGAGCATAATGACCAATTAAATGTGATGCCTTGGAAGGGATGTGCTTACGGAGGTTTGAGAAGTCTTCTTCAATGGGTGAGCCTGTTCTATCCTTCAGTTCAGGAAAACCACAAGTCAACAATAAATGGTATATCATCTAAAGAGCTTCTGAGCTTGTTCCGTGTTTAATGAATGTAGACATTCACTATGATCATGCTTTTAACTTTTGATAAAATTGAGCTTTTTGTGTGGTCAGAATGTTTGCATAGGTAACTGATAACTTGTAACTTGTATTAATTAGCACTTTAAAATGTTAAGTAGCAGTACATAGCTCTGTCCAGAGCCACCCTTTTTTCTTACGAGTACAAACTAGCCCAAAATAAATGTTCCCTTGATACTCCTTGCTTTGGTAAAGTCTCACCTTTGATATTGCTACTCCTTTAATCAATTTATAGGCATGTCAGCACATTTACCATCACCTTAATCATCCGTTGGGTTGAGATATCAGTTTAGACATATATTATTGTGTTGTGACTTATTGATGGTCTTGATTCTGCAGTCCCCCACAAGGGATAGGCATTAGGCAATTGCTGAGCCTGACTAAAATGGAGAAATGATTAGAGGCTCCAAGGAGGTTGTATAAAAATATAGACTAATTGACTCCACATTCAAATGCCACATGGCTTCCATATATGCTGTCACATGGCATTCGCATGTCATTGACTTACATTCAAATGCCATTTGGCATGTACATGCATAAAACATTCTGTTGTATCCAAATGCCATTATTACTTTTACTTTAAAAAACATGTTTTTGAAAAATTTTCATCCAAATGGTTTTCAAAGTAAAAATACGAAAGTAAAAGTATTCCATGTGCTTTGTACTCTGGTATTATTAAGAGTATAAAGTACGAAGTACCACCAAACAATGCCTTAGATTCTTTATGTTTTTATTTTTATTTTTTATTTTTTTGTTATTCACACCTATGAATGATCAGGCTTCTTTCCACTTCACTCTTCTAAACTGAGTTGTTTGCCATCTAGTTAAACATAAGTTATCTCTATGCTTTGCGATTTTATTGCATTAACCATCCCATTTGTTTATTTTTGATAATTTATTTTCTCAGAGATTAAAGTTAGATGAAAGCCTTCATTCATGTCAAAACTATTAAATTTTGGACTGTTGAAAATTTGACTTAACACAAGTAACAATAAGAATTTTTCTCACAGTAATATTAATACCTTCATTTACTGACAGGACATCATTGGCCTTAATGGTTTACCGTGAAACAATTGTAGCTGGTGTCGTACCAACCATGGAAGTATTTTCTCAAGTTTTAGGATGCTTGCAGCTTCCTCGTGATACTTCTTTGAGAGAAAGACTTGTTGAGAATCTTGGTGTCAACACCAGTTCTTCAAAACACTCAAGCATATATTCATTGATAGATGGATTTGGGGAATATGATTCACGTTCTTTTTCTCTACTTGAGGTCAGTGAAAATTTAAAACCATTCTGACTACATTCTGAAATTTTGAATTTTTATAATTCTAGACATTAATTTAGCATTTTATAAATTTTAGGAAGCTGCTTCACTTGGTGTTGTTCCATGTGTATCCTTCAAAGAAAGTCCAATTGTTGTTGATACAAGGAAGCTGGACGTTCACACTGCAGAGGTGAGCCTGTTCATAACAAAAAGTGTGGAAGTACTAATGATTTCCCTGTAGAAGTATTCGTTTTATTTTTATTGAAAGCCTTAAGCTTGGGAACCTGGGAGCTCCACGTAGTGTTAGTTGGTCTTGAAATTTAAGCTAGCAATACCTTTTTAGTGCTTTAATTAATTGCACATTTCTGAAAAGTTTTAGGCAGCAACGTTATTTCTTACACTTTTTTGATGGAACCTATAGCAACTTATCTTTGTAAGACATTTTCTTAAGCTCAATACTTACCCTTGTGTTTGAAACTATGAAATCTCGTTCAGTTTATACAATTACATTGACATTATAGATGGTTATTGAAGTTAAAGTAATTCTCCTTGTTTCCATTTATCTTAGATCATGACAATTTTCTAGGTTTAGAAAACCAATTTTCAGTGCATCAGGACCATCATTTATTTGATGCTTCATGACAACATCTTACTGTTTCCTCTCTGTAAACTGTTCAGGTTTATTTCTTAACAATTTTGAGAGGTCTCAAGCATCGTCTTGCTGCTGGTAATACTATCTCCAGATATTTGATTTCCTGAAGTCAATTTTATACATTGCTAGGATCTTTGCAACTTTCCACATTTTCAAACTAAATTGGAGCTGCCCATCATAGGGGTGATGAACTTGTTGGACTCAACACAAAAATTATATTCCCTAATTGTTTTAGAAACCAAATAAGAAGAAACCATAGGCTGAATATTTAGATGCTCAATCTCATGCTTATTATGGGTTTGTTTCAATTTTCACCAAATTAAATAGGCTTGGAACAGCTGCAAGTTGCCCCCATTTAGACAAAATTACCATTTAGGAAATAAATATACCCTGCATAGACTTCTGAACTTAAAATTCTTTGCTGCTCGTGCTTCTTTGGATTTTGTGCAGGTGCAAAGTTGCCCAATGTAACAATATTACTGCCTCTTGAGAAAACAAAATTTATGTCCAACAAGGGAAATAGAACGATTAATTTGGCAGGAAGGTGAGAAATGCTTCTATTGAACTACAACATAGTTTTGGTCTCCCTTATCTCTTTTGAGCAAAATGTAGATTTCCATAATCAATTTGTTTAGGATGCTCATTGCATTTAGTTTGACAGGATTGGTCAGGCCATTGCATCCTTGCTGAGGAGGCTACGACTAACCTATCAGGGAAACGAGTCATATGGGAAAATAAGAATCAATGGACTTGCCTTAAAACGATGGTTTCAACCCAAGCTTGATTCACCCTTCAGTGGAAAACCGGCAGAGTTGAGCTCATCGCCAACAAGACTAGGTAAAGGAATCAGTGACCAGCAGCGCAGCATCCGAAGTAGTAAATTATCATTGGAATAAGATTCTTTCTGCTGATGCCAACCAGAAAGTAATTAAGAGAAACGGTCAAATCTTGTACTCTTCCAAAGAAATCGATGCATCAAAAGGATCACCCTTGAAGCCAAGGTATACACTTTACTGCATCAAGGGCAAAAGAGAAATTATTCCTTTCTATTATCATTGGATAAAGTGGTGGGGAACACGTATTAAAAAGAGAATGAAGGGCTTGAAGGGCTTGAAGGGCTTTTGCGCTTTACTAGTAATATAGTAAAAGTTCCGTTAGCCCATTCACCACTGCACACGTCCAGTTTTGTAGCCAGATCCTGGATCTCATGAGATTAAACCTATTTTTGTCCTATAAAATCTCCATATGGACCTGCTTTGCAGTTGAAGCTTATCTAAATGTAGCACGTTTAACTAGTTACAACTGCTGCAAACGGTTATCCTTCTGCTCGTACTTTTCCTTTATTTACCATACATGAATAAACGATTGACATCGCTACGCCTGCAGGGAATATGGATGACTAGATCTTTACGTGATAACTGGTTCGATAATTAGGGACCGTGATTGCACCCATTATTGCATTCCTGTCCTTTGGGCCCATGTATACGGTTTACCAAACACTACTTGATACCAAAATAACCAATTAGATGGTGATTGGTGAAGGGAATCAATTCCTTCAAATTGCTTACTCAGGAACTATCGATTTGGCAAATTTGGGAATTTAAATCTAATGCAATAAATTCCTCGAAAAATCCAACTCACCATGCACATCAGGAATGATTGAATGAACATGTCGTCACCAGTCGTGTCAGAAATCACTTATTCCTGGAAAATGTCTCCCTATATCCTTGATGAAATTTTGAGAGCCTTCTATGAATTTTGGATCTACAGTAACCAAGTGATTTTCTAGTGTGATTTGGGCAACTGGCACTGGTAGGCGAGATGTTTGGCGAATTTTCTTTCCAAAATCACCTGTTCCTCCCAACTACGGGAAGCTCCAAAAGATCATATTTCACTTTACAAAAAGCATGTATTGGCATAAAAGCAGTTAACCAATCAACTGGAAAGCCAATTATATTCGACTTATGAACGGTCATATTAAAAACTTAGGGTCCGCTTGGCTTGTAGGAATAGGGGTCTGGAATCTGAATCAGAATGGTGCATCCCAAACCCTATTACTCTAATTTATTCAAGGGCTAAATGCAATCTTGGTTGATTCTATTTTTGGCTTCCAAATTACCCAATTCAAGCAGTTCTTTGTAACCCGTCAAAATGATAGAAACCAATTAAGTGGTTTTCTTGAAAAATTCACCCATGGGGAGTGTTGATTGGTCAAGGCTCTTCAGGCATCATGGATTTACCTCTGAATAAACATGTTGAGTGGCATACATTCAAATGACTAGCCCAGAGACTGGTCGCGTTCAATCTATTCGGATGGTTGTAACGCTTTGGGGAATTTATTTCAGCATTCTTTTGGCATGGAATACAACAGAAATAAATTAGGAAAAATACAATATACCTGCAAAAAAAATCCTTGAGAAAACATAAAACATAAAACATAGAGCGCTGCTATTTTACAACAATCCCGCAATCAACTGCAAAATTTCAAACGACGTTAAAGACGGTTGTAGTCAGTGGGAGAGGGTCCGCTTTTCTCTCTATCTAATCTAATGCTGAATATCGATTGCCGAACTTCGAGGATGTCCTCGTCCTCCAGCACTCCTTTGATTTGGTGCAGGGCCCTGACCACCTCTCCATTGATGAAGAGTTGCAGTCGAAGATGTTTGGTGACCCAAGTATCCAGCCCCGGGATGAACATTAGGTCCACCAGTGGGCACCACTACCGCGGTTCTAGGAGCATGCTGTGACCTCCCACCACGTAGTTGACCAGGTGAGTAGTCATCGTCTGGACTCCAACCACCTCCGAACTGTGGATTAGCCGATCTTTCATATGGGTGTTGTGAAGCGGAAGCATAATGCAGTCTGTTTCCATTATCTGTTGGATTTTGAGCAGCAGTGGGATAAGAAAACCCATCAGAATGGTCTTGCCCCATGTGCCATTATCTGTTGGATTTTGAGCAGCAGTGGGATAAGAAAACCCATCAGAACGGTCTTGCCCCATGTGCCATTTTATGACGTTCCTGATAATGATGTCTGCCATTTTGTTTAGTATTCCCTGTAGCACAAGATTGCGGTGGGTTGGAAATATGATCAACCCCATTATGTTCCATCCTCGTCTGTAAGCTGTTAACAATAAGTCGATGTGCGACCTCCCCAAGCTGTCGACCAGAAATGGCTCCACGAGGATTTTGCCTGAAACAAGTGAGCAAGTAATTAATTGTTTTACTTTGTCCTTTTAGAACGAAGGCAGAAAATCAGCGGTATATATTGGCAGAGTACCTTCCATTTTCCCACGGCTTCTTTCCATTATCTTCATGCCATAACACAGGAGCTGGCTTGAGATCCCCTACTGTAACAGTCTGCAAGAGGAGAAGATGCACGTTCAGATGGCACAGTATTTCAAGCAACCAAAGTCGGACCACAGGGCAAATTCCTAGGGAGTGTTAAGTCCTCCCGTGGGGTCTTTCAAAGCTCACCACCAATTGAAAGCACAAAAAAGGTCATGCATATAAAAAGAAAATGATAATCTAACAAACTCATTATTGGATCAGGAATCCAATTCTGGATCCAGTAAAAATATAAAGCCCAATCTTTTGGAATCAACTCTCAACTAATTACATTTGATATTCATGCTTTTATCAGTATATCATCCAGAATTAACCACAAAGGTTTACACACAGACATGTAAAACTTGGGCGTGCTTAAGTTGAGCTTTTGTCAAAATTTTAATAGGCCTGAGCCCAAAATAGTGTAAAATGCTTACTCGGGCCAACCCAAGTTGCACCTATACATATAGGATTGTGTTTAGCATTTATTAGAAGACATTATGTTTAGCTTAGGACAAATACCTTAGAAACAAGAGTAGGACAAACAAAACATATGGTATGTAAATTTAATAATAGATAATAATAGGAGTGCAAATTAGGGTATAGTTAGGATTGGAGACCAAGTGATAACTCAATGTGACCATTTCCCATACCTTCGTTCAATAATCCATAACAAGGGAGATTGGAAATGTCACCTATCTATATAAATAACAACAAGAGGAGTGTTGTAGGCCAAGGATCTCTTACCACAGGCTTCATAGAGTCTCTTCTCCCCTTTCATACATGTGAAATATTAAAAATAAAGAATATACTAAAACTTTTAAATTAGGATTCTTTATTTCCCATCATAAAGCATCATAAAATTTTTACTTACAAACATGTCTCCCCATATGTTTTTCTTCAAACCATGAAACTTTAGGCTAAATTACAAAGTAGCAATTAAGGAAGGGTTCCTGAATTAGCTCCCATCTTTACATCCAATCCCCCAATTAATATCTCTAAATTTACATTAGGAAATAAAATGTCAGAAATTAAATTCTATTCTCCTTTATTTGCCTTTTTTTATAAATCTCCTTTGTTCGTCTTTATTACACACAAATCACCAATTGAATTTGAATCTCTCCACCCAAACATTTCTTACACTTTTTTATTATTAAAATTTTCTAATATTTTTTATCAGTAACTGTAAAACTAGAATTTCCTAATATCTCTCAACCATAACCCCTCCTCCACCCAAGTGTTAATAACAGAAATTTTAAAATATCTTCCGTGGACATAATTAACCAAAATAGCAATTCTTCTTCAAAACATTTGTGTTTTTTTTAAAGGCATCAAAAGCATCTAGTTCTATTATAGAACCACTTGCATCAAATGGTTTATTTATCTTATTTTTTCCCCATGGCCTAACCAACATGGGGTGAATCGATCTTCTTCTACAAAATTCCAGGGACCCTTCCATGGGTTATCAGTTTTTTCTCCTTTTTTATTAATTTAACATAGATTAGGTTCATGGGTTGTTCTGATTAATTGTTTTAATTTCTCCTTCCATGGTTTATCATGTTTTCGCTTTATGTAATAAAATGTCAGGGAAAGCACTGAACGTGAGCCTTTAGTTATCTTTTTTTTTTTTAACTTGCTAATCAATTCATGCCAAGAACTTGTGCACTTCTCAATTCTCATAATATATATAAATTGGGGATTTTCCTAGATTTTGAACATGAAACACTAATGAAACAAAAAGCAAGCAGCAGAAATAGACATTCTTTAAAAGGTAAGTGGTTCACAGGTTCTAACTTCTGTTATACCTTCATTGGGAATATAACCCCAGCTGGCGGCTTAGTAATATGTTTATGTGCATTTGGAAGTCTATATATAGCACATCTGAATTGCAAAAAAGGAAGAGAGAGAGAGAGAGAGAATCAGTAACATGTACTTAAAGTTTCAATTCATCTAAAAGATTATTCCAAGTTCAGAAAACACTTACATGACTTGATTATTCATAATATCTTCCATTCCAGTAACAGGACATCGGAAAACAGGAGGACAAGGATCTCCATTACAAAGCGATATGTACCCATTCATCCCACCACTGCATGTAGTCCTAAAATAAAATCAGAGGATTGCACAAAACAGATTTCTTCAAATGAGAACAGAAAGCACAATGGCACAGAGAACAAAAACTTAAGTAAGAACTAGAGCTAAAGTCACATTAAAAGGATGTTTATCATCTGGATGGTCAGAAGTGGATATCGCTTCATAACCAAAAAAACATAAAAAGTGGATATCGCCATATTAGGCATATTGATCAATTGTTTTAAGGCAAAGAGCAACTGGTAGAATTGGATGACCCAGGATTTGGCCTAAATGGTTCTTATTGGTCATAGACTATATCGTGACAAAACACTTTAATTTTTAGCATAAATTCTTCTCTAACACCTTGTTCATCCATGCCCTTGCTGTGTCTGGTAACATAGATTGTAAGATCCAGATAGACAGTAAAACAGTCAAAACTGGTTAATCTGGGTGATAGAAACAGATGAATTCTTGAACTAGAAAGGTTAATGACACTACCAATGGGGTTAAATACAACCAGATTGGCCAACCCATACCAATTCATCCTCCTTCCAGGTCTTATGTCTGACCAAGTTATCTTTATATTGTATAAATTTATTGAACAGGAGACCATTGCTGGTGAATGATAAAATCTCAGGCTGGCAAACCTGAGAGTCAGAGAGCAGTCATCTTGTGCAAATATTGCCTAAGGTTAGGTCCATATCCAGTCCACCCTCCCAAGACCCCAAATAGCCAGGACCAACATTGAGCAATGACACTTTTTATAAATCAATTAAACAAAGGGCTTTTTAGATTTTTGTGCAAATAGATACAGGGTGCTCTTTTTTGATAAATAATAGATACAGGGTGTTATTGAGCAATGCTGTTTAGAAGTAATATGACTTACCTATTACATTTCATCTTAATCTCCCTTTTACCCCTCCACAATGGCACTTACTCATCCTCATCTCTTCCACTTCTTGAGTTTTCAAAGGGAAGCGAAAGGGGGTTGGTCATTGCTTCCTCCACCTCAAAGATGAATGGTGGACCATCTGGCTTTCCTTGATCTGGAGAAGACCAATACCATGCCACTGAATCCCCATGAACAACACCAGAAGAGGAAGAGGAAGTGGTCCAGAAGCCCAAAAGGAAAATTCCGCTCATGAACCCAAATCAAAAAGACTGAAAAAAAAACAACTCAGTCCGGCATTCCAATGCCTCCAACTTCCTTGACAAGATGCATGCTAGGTTGTTGGGAGGCCATTTCATGATGACAAAAGAGAATCTGTACACTTGCAGTGGAAATAAGGCTATTAAATTATTTCAAAGAACCTCTGCCTGACAAGAAATGGACAAGAAAAATAGATTAGAGAAATGGATCGTGATCTGTAAGACCTGCACCTTTCCGCATTGGTTTTTTTTTTACGTGATTTATAGCAGTGCTTGGTTCCTAAATAGTTCTAACAACTTATCAATTTAGAGATCACTATGTTCTTTCCCATACTCTTCCCCCCATTGATTCTGCCTAGCTAGTTTCCTTGTCTAGCATTTTCCCATCACTTGTTCCCACACATACTTGTGATTGCTCAAATATGTTTTTTGATCTCTTTTGGTGGATCTGAATCTGCTATCGTATAGTATAACCATCCTCAGATTCACCAACTGCTTTTGTTTATTTCCACCTAATGGGGTAGACTGGGTTAGGTTGCCGTACATTTCAAGTTGTTAGGAATGTTAGATAAAAGGCCATTTACAGATCACCAACTATTTCTCTGATATATTTTCTTATCCATTTCTTTCTGCAATATATCAGATCTCCGCACACTGCAATAAGAATGTAAGTTGTGGTTTAGATCAAAGCTCAAGACTTTGCAATCCTCTAACAGCAGCAAGAGTTCAAGGAAGGCAAGGGCTTCCTGTAAATTCTCAGGAAGGCAAGGAAGGCAAAGATTTTGCAATCCTCTAACAACCAAAAGAATAATGATTTGAATGAAATGCTCAAGCAAAGAGTTTTGGAGGAAGAAAATGCTCAGAAAGGCAAGGGCTTCAAATTTATTGTCAAACACTTCCAGGGCAGCATTGGAATCCATTCTGAAAGAAACATAAGTTTGTCCTCTGTTGCAGAAAGTGCAAAGAATCATTTATAAATTATAAGACATCAATATTTTTGTTTCGGGACTATTCAAACAAGAGAGAAAAATGAAGACCTTTAGAGTTCAGATTTTTTATTGACAGTTGGTGTTTGGATTGAAGAAAGAGAGAAAAGGGAGGGAGCAAGAGAAGCGTGATGATTTGATTATTCTCTGGCTTTGAAGTGCTGTGTAGGGTTTTTGAAAGAGTCCTCTTTGTTTCTGGAATAACAGTCAAGTGTATGTTTTGAAAATTTAAACAACAGTAAAGGGCATTTTTGTCCTTTGATTTTTCCTTTCAATCTTAAAAGTTAAATGCTTTAAGAAGGTATATTTAAGTAGTGTAGTGAAATCAAAGGGTACATTTAAGTAATTAACCCTAATAAAAATTGCTACTCACATAAAAGAACCTGAAAAGAATGTAATAGATGCATTGTTTGATATGTCCAAGGCACTAGCAGTACATGGTTTGATATAAAACTTGCAGTGTGCATCCTATATGATTAGAATGGAAAATTAGCTTTATATGTGTGAGAATAAGGGTCATGGTGGCTTGCTACTTAGATGGATAGAAAATGGCCCTTGAGCTAAAACCATTTGATGGAACTTATCATTGGGATTGTTGTAAGTAGACCTGTTCATGGGCCAGGTGGCCCGACAGGCCGGCCCGGCCCCCGGACGGGCTTGAACATGTTTATAGGTCCGCGGGCTTAAACTCGGGCCAAAAAGCCCAGCCCGCAATAAATTCAATCCGGGCTCGGGTTTTGTCAAAATAGCCCGGCATGACCTAAAATTAGACTTAAAATGGGTTATGTGATTATGTCCATTTGAATAAATTTTTTTATTTAAGAATGTAAAACTGTGTTTTAAAACGTAAAAGAAAGGGAAAAAACCATCTTGTAGGCCCATTGTTCATTTAGATAGGAAAAAAAAAACATCTGAATTTTTAATTCTAATTTGAATAGGGAAAATTGTAATATTTTTTATTAGGTCGGGCTTCGGGCTTTTTATCAAGGTCGAGCTCGGGCCCAAGTTATAGGCCCGTTGGTCGGGCCAGGCTCGGGCTCGGGCCTAGCATATTTCCATTAATGATGAGTAAAAGCCCGGCCCGAGCCCGGCCCAGCCCGGCCCATGAACGGGTCTAGTTGTAAGTGAAGTTGCATTACCAGGATCATTTTTTGACAAGTCACACTACCAGGATCATAGCCCTTGTATAAGTGCAAACAAATATTCTAATATATTGATGATTAAAAATGGTCCTAGAGTCCTCAATGTGAAACTCATTTGTACTATATCAATCCCAAGGTTCAAAATATCGCAATGTATCAGGCCGTATCGCACATATGGGCCCATCACGGGCTGTTTTGGGTCTGTATTGGCAGATATGGTTCCGAAACAGTCCAATACAGCCCAATATACTTGATAGTTTCAGGCCCCCTTCTCAATCTATATTTAATACTGAATTCTCCCTCATTAATTTCGAAAATTACTCCTAAATTTAAGTCTAATTTCTCTATCATTAATTAGTTAATTACTTCTAAAACAAATTTAAATTTTAAATTTGAATTTTAGCGCCTAAGTCAATTTCTCTCATTAATTCCGTTCATTAATGATCCTCTCTCTCATTAATTTAGTTTTTTTTTGTAACTTCATTAATTTCGTTTTGTTACTATAAAAACTACAAACTTTAGGTGAGATGGCCAGACTTGAACCTTGGTCACTAGACTTTAACAACCATAAGTTCACCACCAAGCCGCACCCACTTGTTTGTTATGACTTATGAGTATATGCATTTTTTTTTAAGTACTTATTCTCTTTTCTTAGTGGGTGTTTATTAATAAATGCTAGAATTAATTATTAAATTTTATATACTAATAAATATTAAAATAAATTATATTGGTTATTTGAAAATTGATGTATATGCATTCATATTTTAGTTTTTTTTATTTTTCACATTTTAGTTATTCCATCATTCTTCAATGGTTACTAATTGTGTCCCAATATCTCACCCTTCATATAAATAATTAAATTATGGTTTTTTACATTTAAATTACCTTTTTAGAATCATATAAAACTTGTAATTATTGTTAGTAATATATTTTTTTAGGATTTATTTGAATTTCTTAACATATTTATGCATATCTTGATTTTTCATCCGTATCCATGCATATCCAAAGCATATCCCGATACGTCTCTTAAAATTCTTTTTCATACACCTTGCATTTCCGATACTTTGAACTAGGGGTGCTTAGGGGTGGATTTGAGTCGAGCCGAGTCGAATAGTACGAGGCTTAAGCTCGGCTCGCCACTGTTGTACAAGGCTCAAGCTCGGTTCGAACTAGAACATTGAGCTCGAGCTCAACTCAAGTCAAAAACTCATAAGCTCAAGCTTGATTTCAGAAAAAATGTTTTATAAAAATAAAAAATTATATAAAAAATATTTTTTATTTGATATTAAAAAATTAAGAATTATATATATATATATATATATATATATATATATATATATATTCGAGCTCGGCTAGTTTATTAATCGAGCCTATAAATTGGGGTCAAGATTGGTTAAGACCAAGTCGAGCCGAGCATTTCACGAGCCAAGCTTGAGCAGCTCGTGAATAGCTCGGCTCGTGGCCACCCCTAGGGGTGCTCACAGTTCAGCTAACCAAACCGTGGGCATATTTTTGAAACTGAACCAGGGTTACCGATTATTGGAAAACCGGTAACCGGAACCGAACCGAAGCTGATCAGTTAACCGGTTGACCGGTTTGGTTAAACATCGGTTCGATTTGTCCATTCATCAGTTTTTTTATTATTTGCAATATATATTATAAAAAAAATATATAAAAATATAATAAAACACTAGAAATATATATAAAATATTATATTTTAAATAATAAATAATATATTATATATTATAAATATATATTTATATATAATGCATATTTATTAATTTATAATGTATAGAAAATATAAAATATATATAATATACATAAAATATATATAAATAAATGTATATCGGTCGGTTCAGTTAATCGTCGATTTTCTATTTTGGTTAACCGAAACTGAACCAGTACCTTTGTTTGTTTTTTAAATACCAAACCAACTAGTTTGGTTAACTGAATTTTCGGTTCGGTTTCGGTCGGTTTGGTTTTCTTGCTCACCCCTACTTTGGACCTTGATTAAACCCCTTGTTCAAATGTTCCAATCACACCCTTTCATCCTCCATAGGACGGCATTCACTGTCCACCTAAGGAGATTTTTTTTTTTTTTTGATAGATAAAAATTCAATTGATTTCATTAGAAGCAAATGATAAATAGTCTATTACAAGCATCTCAATATGAAGCGCGAGGTGCAGCCTCACTCATTAATACAGCCTCACCTAAGGAGAATATCACCATGGCCCATAAACAAAAGTAAGCCTTACCTTCCCTACAAACCTATAATTATTAGGTGCTTCAAGCTTCATAAGATAAAATATATTTTGGAAAAAATGAAACTAGTGGAGCTATAATAGTTTTTGATTGTTCCAATAAAAAAAATAATAGTTTTTTTATTGAAGTTGATTTAGAAAGTGGAGAAGATGAGCAAGAAGTACTATTGGTTGAAACTCATGGTAAAAAGTTCAGTGTATCTGGAAATAGAGAGGTTAAGGGGTTGAGTTTGCTCTTGGAATGTGAAGGGGTTGAGAGAACATAGGAGAGTGGTAAGATGGTCAGAATGTAACAAAGTAGAGGTGCTATTGCTTCAAGAAACTTGAAGATTTGAATGGCATGTTGTGTGGAAACTTGTGGGGTGGAAATAATTTTGAGTGGCATGGTTGAATCAAAAGGTCTGGCTGGGGGTATATTAACAATTTGGGATGCCTTAGGTTGGACATTTAAGGAGAATGTTCTGTCATTGGCATTGATGTGTCTTAAACCAGATCCAAAAGTGGTAACTAGAAGTGTCTATGGGCCGATTGGGAAGGAAACAGGGAAAAATTGTGGAACAGGAAGAGGGGTGGTGCGGTGGGGGAGGAGCCTTGGTTGGTGGGGGAGATGTGTGTAGAAGGTTGAGTGAATTAAAGGGTGGTAGGAATAAAAGGGTGCCAGGGGCTCCATTGTTGGCCCTCTTTGTGCAGCTTTTGGGCAGCACTCTCTCCTGCCTATTATATATTAATACAATTCTGTTTTAACCTTTCAAAAAAATAGCAATAATAATAAGCTGGCGGCAAATAACAAACTCATCCTTGCCAGAATCCTTAAAAAAGCTAGCATATGGCCTCTCCACCACCAAATTAAATTTTGAAGGATGCAGTCTGGACAATCCTGGTTTAATGGAGAATAAGGGGTGTATTTAGAAATTACGAAGGTGCAATCTTGACAATCTATTATTAAGGTAACTCAATCAAGACAGAAATGATGGCACTAGTGCAGGGGTTGAAGCTTGGGAAAACATTAAATTATAATAACTTGCTAATGTAAGGTGATTCTCACACAATCATTAGGTGGATGAAGAACAACAATTAAGTGCCCATGGTGCCATAGAGATGCCATATGAGAAGTAACTGGGTCAGCAAAGGAAATGAGAGCCACATTCAACTGGATAAGTAGAATAATCAATGGAAATAGCAGAAGCATTGGCAAGACTAGAGGCCAACAGGAATGTTTATTTTGGGGGACCACAAAAAGTGAACAGGAAAATGCAGTATCTTAACTAAAAGGAGTGTATTATAGGGAGGGGAGTTTAGCTCCTCTTTTTAGCTGAGGGGTGCTTGGGAACAACCTTATTTCTACATATCTTACATTTTTTTCCACAAATCAATAAAATTCGCAAGTTATCTATCAAAAGAAATAGTTTTACTAAGAACTTAAAAATTTTGAGGAAAGCTCTAAAATAAAGAAGGGTTCCCCTCTCTAAAACTGAATATTAAAGAAAATGAGTTAACTAAAGGGTGCTCAGATACCCCAAGCTAGCATTAAGAAATATGCTTTAAAGTTGCCAATATGTTACCAATAGCCGA
Source organism: Nelumbo nucifera (assembly GCF_000365185.1). The sequence continues at coordinate 8,459,694 of NW_010729087.1, forward strand.
AACTTGCTAACCTGGATTTGGGATAAACTTTTTCTTTAACTTCTATTTGTTCTTTGTCTGGCAATTGTCTACAGCGATCACTAAGGGAAAATATATATGGAGAGAGAGGATGTGATGAAGTCACAAAAAGCATGTCACACATCACACTGTTTCTCCGCACTTCTTCTTCCTACAGCAGAAATGTGTACAAATACTGAGCTCTTTAAAACCAAATATGACTTCTATATAATAATCTATAATCTTAGTTTATTTAAAATAGTTGCTTGGCTAAACTACCATACCGTCAAAGTATATTCATATTTTTCAATCTCAGCAAGAAGGCGGTCTTCATCAATAAAAGGTAATTTGGCAATACCCTTCAAAATAAAAAGAATATTCATTAACGAAGAATTCAACTAGGAAAAACTTGTTACTCTAGACCTCCATATCTGTATAACAAATTAACAAATGTTACTATACAGAGAAAAAGAAAATCCAACCTGCCAAGAATATCGCTTTCCATTCATGTCCACTTCAAAATCTGACCAACATAATCAAGGGGGGAAATCATAATATGCATGCAATACTCTAATTTAAATAGATGATGACACAAGAACAAAGCATACCAGTTGGATAAAAGTCAATAATAGGTGAGTTTAGGTCAGTCATCAATTTTCTATAATGCTCAGGAAGTGCATGGGAACTACAAATAGATCAACCAATCAGAAAGTCCTCACAAGAAAAAAGATCATTTGAAGTTAAATATAAACTAGAAAAAGAAAAAAAGGAATGGCAATTATTCAACCTTGCAGCTGGAAAAACCCCCATCAGTTGATTGAATGGCTTAAAAGGGGCACCTAGTGTAAAGCTTATCTGCAATTGATCGAGATCCCTGAGATCAGAAGCAAAAGGTGCATAATGATACGGATAAAACCTGGAAAAAACCAAAGAATTTCCAAAAATAAATAGTTGGCAACTGATCAAGATCCTTCAGATCAGAAACAAAAGGTGCATAATGATAAGAATAAAACTTGGAAAAAAATCAAAGAATTTCCAACAAATGCAAAAGATGGAATATTCAGAAGAATCCAAGTATTCAAAAAGATAAGACCGCTAAATCCAAGCAGGCCTTATTTACCCATATTATTTTCCTTACTTGGTGATTGGAAGCAAATTTTTGTGATGGATAAGCTTCATATTGTATGAAGGAAAAACAAGTTCCATATGCATTTGAACATATGTAGGATATGTATCCAAATTTGTACTCTAACCCATCCATTTGGTTGTATCTAGCAATCAGGCACAATACATTCTAGTTCACAAATGACTTAACATAAAAAAACAAGAGAACCTTACCACTGCCAAGAGTAAACACCTTCATAATAATAGTGCATAACCCAGCATAGGCCCTCCGTATATCTTAGAACCTAACAACAAATAAAAAAATGAAATCTCTACTAATTAATGTTAATCTAAAGAAGCAAGCATATAATACATAATTGGAAAAAATCATAAAAAATAGGGTGAGAATTTCTTAAAATGGCATTCACAACAGAATATCTGAAAAAATAGAAAATCCATAAATATGCTTACACGAGAATGAATATGGGTGTATATGCTCTGCATAATGTACACTTGGTGAACTACGTGCTTGTAGATTTGGCTGTAGGCACATTTGTGAAGGACTACACTCCTTGCTATTGTGGATGCCCATGACTCGATTCTGGGCTTCATGCATGAGAAACACCAGGCTGACCTGTTTAAGGAGCTAACTTCAGGCCTCAGAGGCGATAGACTTAGTCCAGAGGACAAGATCCACTGTGAAACACTATTCCATGGATTATGTTGGCACTCAACATGGGCCTATAGAGACTGAGGTGATCTGTAAAAAGGGGAAAAACCTATAAATGACCACCATTGAAGAGAGAGCAGTCAACCCATTTTTAAGATAACCTGAGAACCAAACAACATCTACCTCTCTCAGTCCAACTCTTCCAGTGGCATCCCATCATCCTCTGAACCATTCCCACTTTGTGTCATCCTTGATCCCTATCGTCATTATTCCAGAAACCAGACTGGTAATGTCAGGTAACTGTTTTAGGCCAGCCTGGTATGCTCTCTTTATCCCAGAAGTCTTACCATCATGCATTACAGTAATTAACAAATATAAGAAAAAAAAAGGATAAATGCAGTATACTCCCCACAGCATTTTTTTTCCCGATTGGAAACTTTAAAATCTTGTTGCTTGTCAGAACAGAGTAAAAAAGAAAATATATAAAGTGACATTATACATTATTTTACAGTCAGAATTATGGAGCTGAACAATTGCTGCTTCCCCCCACACCCCCCCCCAAAAAAAAAAAAAAAATCACATGAGGTAACCGAATGATCCTTTCTTTCCTCACACTAGCTCCTGTCTACTAACACCTTCACGAGAAAGGTAGCCTGCATGAGAATTAGCTGACTGGGGGATCCATGTTGCTTCAGCTTGTAATGACTAAGCCCGAATGTGGCCTGTCCTATTTGATGCCTAAGATTTCAGTCTCTCCATTTAACTCCCACCACAGCAGGATAAGATTTTATTAATGATAAAATGAAAGAACAAAACCAATACAAAACAGCACAAGGCTGAGTACAACAGGAGAGAAAAAAGAGGCTTTACATTGATCTGATAGATCAGCCCCTAGCTCTGGAGCCCCTGATCCCCCAACCCCTTCTCTGGCCAGAGAAAATCAGCTAATGCATTAGCAAATATAGGAACCCACATGAACAAGCAGTCCAAGTGGGATGCTAATACCTAAACTTTTCTAAGAGAGAACCTAAGGGGCCAGCACCTACTTTTGTCTGATGACAACTGACAACCAAACTAAGGGGCAGAGGACTAAGATGAACAATCAGTGTAAATTTTGTATCCTACACCTTCTCCAGCCATGTCCTTGCCACAACCAAGTAACATGGATCCACCAAATCTCCTTTGAATTCTCTTTTGTTAAGACCCATTGAGTAATCCCAATTGCAATGAAATCAATACTGGAACTAACCTTTTGTCCTTTTACTTCTAAGATTCAATTATTTCTTTCATTTCAAACACTCCACAAAGAAGCTGATCTTGTTCCACAAGATCTTCCCTCTTTTAGTACTCAGAGAGAGGAAAGCAAACATGAAAAGGCACCAATAAGGCTCCAGAAAGAGGGAAGAAATGGTTACAATAGCTGATATGTAGGAGTAAGACAGAAGTAGGTGGTTAATATTCTATCCAGAGGGTAGAATTATATCTTTGTATTCAGGTCCTGTAGGGTCTGGGAGACTCTACAAGGCCTGAACTGCTTGCTGCTGTACAAGGAATCCAGCTTGCAATTCAGCTAGGAATAGAACATTTGCTTATTGAAGGGGACTCCCAGGTGGTTGTGGGATCAGGGATGGTTGCTGAATCCGGACTCTGATCTGGGGCCATAGAGATCTCCTTAAAAAGGTTAAGTGGCTAACAAGGAATATGACAATTAGAGTCCAGTGGGTAGGCAGATCAGCTAACTCGATGGCTGACTCACTTGCTAAACAGGGGGTTTCTCGGGCTTCTTTATTTTGTGTTACCCTGTAATTTTTATTTGAACTTATAATTCTTTGACCAATCTTAAAGGAAAGGTCGCATCTCATGCCTTTCCCTGGGTTGCCTGTAACTCTTATCTGCTGGATTAATAAAATTTTACTCATTTATCAAAAGCAAAAATATTATATCCACAAGTACAGGTTGTACAATGACTTGATCTTGGGTAGAGAGGAGCCATCCTTGGGGGAGAAAAGGAAGAGGTGACCTGGGAGGCATATAAAGGAATTAAAAAAAAAAAGGAATCAAGAAAACAACAAGAAAAATAACCCAAAGGCTCCAAGATGATATCCAAGGCTCACCTTAACCATTATTAGAAATTGTATCATTTAGCAGTAATGAATACTTTTATTAATGATCAAGTAAAACTTTTTGATGGCTATAGTCATGGACATCCAGGGAGATAAGTTGCGGGAGATCATAGATAACATTGGAGAGATCTTAAATTGTACACAGGCCTCATTGACACCAGAAATTCTGAATGAATTGCTCTCGTTTAGAGGGATTGCAATTAGCCAAACCTATGCGATACTATCTTAAGGTGATTTTCGGATCCTATTTCTTCTTGAGAGATTCAAAGATCATTTATGGATGGATGGGGGAACATGAATGAATGCAATAAGAGAGGCTAGATTTTGGCAGGCAACTGTGAAATTAACTAGACCATTTACACCAAACCCTGTGTACAAAGAGAACCCGAACAAGAAAACAAAAGTACAGAAGCAAAAAATCTTATAATAATATGTACTGAAAAGGTATTCATAAAAAAAAATATATATGTAATGAAAAGATATTCAGAATAAAGATATTTTATTGTTAAAATTTTTTATACACTCTATAATCATAGCATACACATTAACAAGGCCATTTTCAAAAAGAATGTAAAATATTAGACTAGACTACAATAACCTAATGTAAAGTGATATTAGCATTCCATTTCAGTTCATTTAACTTACAACATCTTTTCGTGTTCTTTCAAGTTCATCGGAAGATTTTGCAGAAAACTTTTCTTCATAATACCGTTCTTTCCACCCTGGCTCGCCCAATTTTACCTGATAAGAGGGGATGCCAGACCACAACTTAGAATTAAACAATCAAAACAAATCAGAGATAAATCCAAACAAAACCAGATTTTTAGCAAACAAGGCTGGTAGTGTGAACTTTAAAAATGAACCACCTTGATATAGAACTATAGATATAAATTGCACATTAAATAAATACAAACAATAAAAGAAACTGCATCTGCAAATTCAAACCTTGTCCTCTGGATTTTCTTTGTTAAAGAGGTCCGACTTCTCACGGAGTAACTCCTTTAGCTTCATCTTCAATGCCTCTTTGTTTTCATGTATCTAAATTTGATAATAACCAAATAAATGTCATTGAGAAAAAAAAATAATACTTCAGTTGTCAATTACTAAATTATAAAGCACTAAAAGAAATATTGCTCCCTTCCAGTAGTTGTATCAAACTAGTGATTGGCTTATAGAAAAATATTGCTTTGGAATGAGAATTACATTAAATTCTTCCTAATACATACTTCTATCTCAAGACTGTTTTCAGCTTCAACAATGGCAGCACCAATGGTGGATCCTGAAGACAATCGTGGAACTTTTTGCCTTCTTCTAATGTCAAGGACTGACAGACCCACGGTAGCTTGACCAAGCTGATTTTGTTTTCTAATAGATACTGAACTTTCTGAATTGTAACTAAATCCTGATTGTTGAAATGGTGATGGTGATGGAGCAGAAGCAAGACGAGAGCCATGAAAGTGAGCAACTGGAACCAAAGAATCAGGTTTGACTTGAGGTTCTGCATCATCTCCTCTTTTCATTTGCATTTTTTCACACTTTATTCGTTCTGCCTGGCGCTGAAAAACAATATGCAGCAAAACTTGACTATTAGGGTTTCCGCCACTTCAAATCAAGAAGTAGGACTTGGTAATTAGTGAAATATAGCACCTATCAAATTCAGAACCAGACATCTAAAGACCAATATCTCTCTAGAGACAAACAAATTGTTTCAAAAAATTACCATATAATAGATTATACAGTAGGATCAAGCACCAAGGATAGCAAGTACAAGATTCGAGTAAAGCTATACCCAGCTTAGACCTTGGGTAATCACATGATGCCAACTCGGGAATCAGATAGATCAACCTAGCTGTATGAATTTTTGAATACATCAAATTAAAAAAAATAAATAAATAAAAATTTGGAAGTTACCTAACCACCTGTAAAAGGCAGTTAAGTTCCAAGATTTTAGTTGAAAAAGATTGTGAACACTCTAAGCAAACTAAACAAGTCCATACAAGACATTTTGATTTTAAGAATCAGGAAATTTGAGTTCCTCATGACATGTCTCCAGGTTTTGACCTCAGCAAGTACCAAAATTGACCAACCTAGTTTTTGAACAAGCCAAACTACTTTGAATTGGGAAATGTAAACAAATCCTTAAAATACTATGCTATAAGGATATCATACAACATTTCTTCACAAAACAATATATCACTCACTCACATTTAACATGCATATCAGAATACTCGGCAATACAGCACATAATGACATAACATGATTTTTTTATGGCAAGTCACAAATACAACAGTGAATTAGATTTTAATTGCAGAAATAGAAATCTCCTTAGTCCTTACCATACAAATAGGCAGATAGCAAGTTGCAAATAGAAACAGCCAAAAGCTAACCATATTGACTATTATATTATAGAAATAATTCTTTACTAATCACCCCTGGTCCAGGTGTTAACCAGAAAAGGTTCTCTCTTGTAACCCCTGTTTTAGCCAGAGAATATGTTCAACAGCTGGCAGTTCTTGGAACCTACCTGAATGAGCAGTTCAGGCTATTGGCTAATGTTGTTGTTCTCTAAGTATAACCTACCTATTCCTTTGACCTTAACCAGAGAATATAGTTATCAAGATGTGCCTAAGCATCACCTAGGCAGCAAGGGACCCTTGGTAGGGTACCTCACCTAAACACCATGCCTCTGTAAAAAAGGAGTCTGCCTAGGTGACTAGGTGCTTTGCTAGGTGGTGATGTTCCTTCTATGTAACAAAAATCACAAGGCAGGCATTTTATTGAAATGCTACGGGTATATTATTATCATTATTATTATTATTATTTATTATTTTGATAATAAATAATAAATTCTATCATAAATTATTTTGACTATGGCTATACTATTATTTTGATAATCATACATTATTATTTATGTACTTTTAAGGGTTTTACCTTTAAAACATAGAAGATCCAGAGGTTAGAAGATAAAAAGAAAGAAGGGGCTGAGTATGTAAAAAAATTCGGCTGTAAAATTCAGGAGTCAAATGCTTGAAAGTGTATCTAAAAAAAAAATGAGGATGGCAAGGCTAGGAAAGGAAATTGAGTGAAGTGGAAAGACTAAAAAGAGATGTAGAAGGGGATAAGGAACCTAGTGGAAGAAAGGGGGAGTAAGAGGGAATAAGTAGGAAAAGCCGGGAAAGGGGTCAAATTTGTGTCAGCAGGAATGAAAATTGTAAGCTGGAATGTAAGAGGCTTAGGGAGGGCAAGGAAAAGGTCCATAATCAAGGAGGTACTTAAGAAGGAGAAGCCGGATGTGGTTTTAATTCAAGAATCGGGAGGTATTGTGATGATGTGATTTTTTTTTTTTTTGAAACAAAGATAACTTTACAGAAGTACATGAGAGGATGTACTGAAGCCAAGAGAGGCTTGGCACTTTGGCAGCATTACAAAGGCAAACACCTGTCACCAAACAAGAAATCTCTAGAGACCCCTGATTTTGCTAGGAAATCAGCAACAGAAATTTGCTCCCTAGGAATCCAGACCAACTTCACAAACTTCACATTCATAGAGTCTAGGATGTCCCTGGCTTCAGCTAAAAAGTGGGCTAATCTCCAGGGCCCTCCCTTGTCCTGTAACCAAACTATAGCATTTGCAGAATCCCCTTTAATTGTTAAGGAGGATAATCCTAGCCGCTAGGCGAGGCGAATTCCTGTGAGTGCGGCCAAAACCTCAGCCTTTGTGGCATCAGCCCTCCCAATCGGACCACTGTAAGCCCAGCAAATATTCCCCCTTTCCCCTCGGATTACACCCCCAATTCCTGCTTGACCTGTGGATCCTTGAGTGCTACCGTCAAAGTTTAGAGTCATTTCTCCTTCTTCTCTAGGAGCCTGTCTGATAGTCCACTCAGATCTTGGAGAGGAGTGTAGGATTTCTGGTAGGTTTCTCTGGAGATCATTTAGGGAGAGCCCCTTGAACACTTCAGAGTTAATTACCCAAAGGTTGCAGAGATGTGTGATGTAGGAAGTTAGATCTTCAACATTTCTAGCTTTATTTTCAAAGGTTCTAATGTTCCTTTCTTCCCAAATACCCCACCAGACTGCATGGGTCACTGTATTCCAGTAAAATCTTCCTCTTTTCCCAAGCCCTCTGCCTTGCCATTGCCACAAGATGTCCACCACCCTCTCCAGGAACACCCAGCTGTAACCAACTAGGTTTTGGGAAGAAGTACCAAACCTTTCTAGTGACCGGGCAGTGGAGAAGGATGTGGTCAGTTGTCTCCCTGTCGCCAAGACAAAGAGGACAAACATGAGGAGAGATGCATAATCTGCCTTTAAACTTTTTCTGCAACAACTCACGTGTTTATTCTCTTTAAACAAGCTTCCCACATAAAGAAAGAGACTCAACGGGGGATGTGTGATCTCCATACTTTCTTAGCTGGAAAAGGAGGCCTTTGCTCTTCTGACACTAGAGCCTTGAAGGAGTTAGAGAACTTACCAGCAGGATCAGGTTTCCAGATTCTTTGGTCAGGGGTAGTGGGAGAGATGTAGACCTCATTAAGAGAGTTTAGCAAACTAGCTATATCAGCAATTTCTATTTCCCTTAGAGGCCTTCTAAGGTTTAGGTTCCAGGTTGTTCCGGAGGGTGAGGGGTTGAGGCTAGAGGCTACCATGGCTTCTTTGGATTAGGACAGGTTAAAGATTCTAGGATAGGAGTTAGCGAGGGTGTCCTCTCCCCACCACAAATCAGACCAGAATTTGATTCTATTTCTATTCCCCACCTGGTATCTAACAATATCAAGAAAACTGTCATAGATAGAAGTAATATCTTTCCAAGGCTTTGAGGCTTTGACCCGGTTCAAGTGGACCTTTCTATCCCAACTGTTGGCATGTCTCCCGTACTTGCTCTTGATGATTTTTGTCCACAACGCTTCCGTCTCCAAGGGATATCTCCAAAGCCATTTTCCAAGAAGGGCCAAGTTCCTTTCTTTAATATATCCTAGTCCCAAACCGCCAACTTCCTTTGGTTTACAAACCTACTTCCAGCCTACTAGATGGCACTTGTTTTCACCACCCCCTTCCCAAAGGAAATCCCGTTGTAGTTTTTCAATCTTGCTTTTTACTTTGCCTGGGATTCGGAAAACCGACAGAAAGTAGGTTGGCAGGTTGGCAAGGGAAGCCTTAATTAGTGCAAGTCTTCCACCTTTTTAAAGAAAGCTTTTCTTCCATGTGGCCAATCTTTTCTCACATTTTTCCACTTCCGGGTCTCAAAAACATAGACTTCTCGAGTTCCCACCAAGAGGCATTCCCAAATAGGCAATAGGGAGCCTCTCCAACTTACACCCCAACAGCTCCCTAAACCTCTCCAATAGAGGGTCACCAACATTCAGCCCTACAATGCTGCTTTTAGAGTAATTAATTCTGAGTCCAGTCACCATCTCAAAACTATTAACACTCTCTTTAAGATGGAAATGTTCTCCCAATCTGCCTCCAGAAACAGTACAATGTCATCTACAAACATCAAGTGAGAAACCAAAACTGCCTTCCTACCTATCTCAAAACCTTTCAGCAAATTTAACTCCTTCGCTTCTTGTATAAAGTAACCAAGTACATCCGCTACCAAAGTGAAGAGTAGTGGGGATAGAGGGCACCCTTGTCTCAAGCCCCTATTTGCATTAAAGTAACCAATAGGTTCCCCATTAATTAGGACTGAAAACCAAGCAGAGCTAATGCACCCTTTTATCCATCTCATCCACCTTCTACTGAAACCTCTCAGGCTTAGAATCTCTAACAAGCAATCCCAATCCACTTTGTCATAGGCCTTTTCAAGGTCCAACTTGATTACTACCCCTGGCTTGCCACTTTGTCCTCTTTCTTCTACACATTCATTGACCACTAGAATGCTGTCAGTAATCTGTCTTCCTTGCACAAAAGCAAATTGGTTGTTTGAAATTAGATCATTCAGCACCTCCTTTAGTCTGGTCACCAACACTTCCGCTATTATTTTGTATAAGCTTCCCACCAAACTGATAGGTCTGAAATCCGTAACTTCTAAGGATCCCTTTCTTTGGCACTAGGGTGATGAATGTTGAGTTGTTTCCCTTGTTCACAATGGCTGATAGGTAGAAGTCTGCAAATACCTCCACTAGATCAGATTTTATTGTGTCCCAGCAAAGTTGGTAGAAAAGAATAGGGAACCCATCTGATCCAGGAGCTCTATCACCGTCCATCTTAAAGAATACTTCTTTAATCTCTTGTTCTTCAAAAGGTCTTTCTAGCCACACCCTTTTGTCTTCAGACAATCTTGGGCCTTCCCATCTGTTTAGAGGAATTCTGCTAGTACCATCCTTTGAGTAGAGCCCTTTGAAAAACTACACGATGACTTCTGAAATTTCTCCCTTGTCTTCTACCTCTCTCTGCCCCACCCTCAGTTTTGAGATGTAGTTCTTTTTTCTTCTCCCTGAAGCATAGCTATGAAAGAACTTTGAGTTATCATCTCCCTCCTTCAGCCATCTCACTCGAGACCTTTGTCTCCAATAGATTTCCTCCCTTAATATAATTTTCTCCCACTCCCTTCTAATAACTTCTCTTCAACTTCTACCCTCTACATTTAAATTCCCTGTTTGCTCTCTCTGGTCCATATCATCAATCTCTTGAATTAGCTTATTCTTCTCTTCCACAAAACTCTTAAACTCCTCTTTACCCCAAGCTTTTAGTTTCCTCTTCAGGTGTTTTAGCCTCTGCTCAAATCAGAACCCTGCCCAGCCTTCCACTCTGCACTCCTCCCACCAGGAAGTTACTCTTTGCTGAAAGTCCTTATGCACAGTCCAAACCTTCTCCAACCTAAAAGGAACCCTTCCCTTCCTAAAGATTTCATTCTGGAGCACCACTGGCCAATGATTAGAGATCCAGCGAGGCTTAATTAATTGCACACAATTGGGAAAGTGTTCCTCCCAATCATTGGTCATGAGGAATCTATCCAATCTACTACTTATCACACATTCCCTCATGTTTGACCAAGTAAAGGAGCCATTGTTGAGGGGGGGATCTCTAAGGTTGTGTCTAGCAATGAACTCAGAGAAGTCCTTCATATTTCTCGTTACTCTCCTACTATTTGAGCACTCACTGCAGAGTCTTGTGACACTGAAATCACCACCAACACACCAGGCAAAGTCATCAAACTCATGCAGGGAATCCAATTCCTCCCATAGCCTCCCTCTCTGAGAAGGAGAATTTGGCCCATACACTCCAGTCATAATCCAGTTGAATCCATTAGAAGTATTTGTGAAAAGGACTGAAACAGTAAACTCTCCTTTGTCCACTTCTATTCCAGTAACCACTACTTCTTTCCACATAATTAGGATTCCTCCCGCAGTTTCCCTTGCAGGGAGGTCTACCCATTTCCTTCCTCTGATTCTCCAAATTGCTTTAATCAAATTCCTGTTCATTACTTCTTTCTTTGTTTCTTGTAAGATCACTATGTCTGGGTCTTCTCTCCTTAGAGTGTCTTTCACCAAACTTCTCTTCAAATTCCCTCCAAGCCCCCTTACAATCCAACTTAAGATCTTCATGATTTGCCTACACCCTTCTTTTCCTTAACTAACCTTCTATTGGTGCTGTTTACAGGCCCAGTTCCTTGGTTGATAAAGCTCCAATTAAGTCTCTTAAGCTCTCTAATTGTCCCTTTCTTTACCCCAAGTACCAACTTCTTCCCCTTACTGCTTCCTTTTGTTCCTATCTGCTGCTTAGTGCCTTCCCCATTGTTCTCTTGATTGGCAATATTCAAGCAACTCTTCAAAGTTGAAGCTTGTTCAGAGGGACTTGCCGAGGGTTGGGATAGAAGTCCACCATCACCTGAATCAAGAGACACAAAAGAAACACAGTAAGGCTCAGGTACAGAGAAGGAGGGAGAATAATTAATACAGGGAGAGCAAGTAAAGAGGTTAAACGAAAGGCCTGGTTTGGAATTTGCTGCAAATTCAGTCTTTCCTCCTTTCTCAAGGTGTCTAGGACCAGAGCAGCCATAACCTGGGTTCACAAGCTGCATCGGCTCCAGAATTTCCATGCTGCCCCAATGAAATTGTGAACCCATAACTGGAATTGAAGAGTTGGTGAGTAAATTCACTATGTCAATCAAGTTTAGGCAAGTGTCAGATGGATTTGAATGGATCTTGACAGATGTTTATGGGCCTAATGGGAGAAGGAGAAAGAACTTTGTGTCAAACTTTGAGCCTTTCCCAGTGAAAGAAGTGTGGGCAAAGCCTGTGCCCTCCAAAATTGTTGTTTTTTGTTGGGAAATGTACCTTGGTACAGTGTTTTAAAAGCGCAAGGCGCAGGGGTCAATTTGCACCCGAGGCGCAAGGCGTAAGGCGAGGCGCGCACCTTTTTAAGCAAGGCGCAAAAAATTCAAAAAAAATGCAAAAAAATATAAAACATAATATTAAAAAAATATAAAATTACATTTCAAAATAAATGTTTTAAAAAACCTATTATCTAAAATTAAAATGCATAAACATAATATGTAAAGCATATTCAAATGAAAAGTTAAAAATGAAATCAAATATATAAAACATTTTCAAGCATATAAAACCCACAATCTCTTTTTTTCTCAATTACATTACTTCAAGTAGCTAATATGACATATTACATTCCTAACTCTACAAACCGCCTAAGCTCGAGAACCCCCTATTTGCTAATGTGACTTATAAAATCATTATTTATTTTGTGTGAAAACTAAGAATTTAAGACCCTAACATGGACTTGTTTGGGCTTGCCTCGAGGGGCGTGGCACGAGGGTCTGGGGGCGGAGCCCCAGCCAAGCTACTAGACTCAAAAAAAGGAAAAAAAGCATCAAATTTTCAAAAGGCGCATGCCTGGGCTGAGGCGCAAGGCGCACCAGGCATGCGCCTAGGGCCTGGGTGAGGCGCCTACCCAAGAATGTGCCTTGCCTGTGCGCCTAAGCGCGCCTTTTAAATCACTACCTTGGTAAGATTAATACTTTGGAGAACTTACAAAAGAAAAAGCCTTTCATTTGTTTATCCCCAAATTGGTGTGTACTATGCAATTCTCATAGTGAGGACCGTTACCACTTACTGGTTTCTTGTTCCTTTGCTGCAAGTCTTTGGAACTGGATGTTTGTTTTGTTTGGATGTAGGTGGAATCAACCAGCAAAGGTAAAATCATTATTCTCACCAACTACCTTTGCTTGCCCAACAAAAAGAGGGAGAAGTATCTGGAGATGTTTCAGAGTAGCCACTCTATGGACAATTTGGGAAGAAAGAAATGCTAGAATTTTCCAATACAAAGAGAGGTCTTATATAGAAGTGAAGGAATGTATCTTAACCAGGGTTATCCATTGGCCGAAATCCTTGGCTTCTTTCAGCTCTTTTTCATTTGATGACATCTAGAGGAATTGGGCCACACTTGCACACACTTTGGCTAGAAAAACCAGAGCCACTACGGTTTGGGTAACTCCTCCAGAAGGATTTTTTAAACTGAATTTTGACGAAAGCAGTCAGGGTAACCCAGACTCAGTTGTTTGGAGTTATAGGGATCTCATCAAAAAAGTTAAATGTCTAACAAGGCACATAACATGTAGATACTAGTGGATAGGTAGGGAGGGAAATGCCTTGGCTGATTATCTTGCTAAACAAGGGTCTACTAGGGACCATTTATTTTGGGAAGCATTGTAATTTTATTTCTGATCTCTTGTAATGTTTAGGGGAGGCTACATCTCATGCCTCCAAGGGATTCTTGTAAAATCATATTTCTCTTGTTTATTGAAATCATTTTCAATTATCAAAAAATAAATAAAAAAGTTAGATGTGGATGGGGTTAGTATTTCCAAACAAAGTGAGATTGCTCGAGCCTTTGTTGAACATTTTAAATCTATTTTTAGAAGGCCTTTGAACGATAAAATTCGAATTGAGGGAGTGGAATGGACCAAGTTATAAATGGAGTCTAAGACATGGCTAGAAAGAAGGTTTGATATAGAAGAAATAAAGGAGGCAATCTTTTCAATGAACAGATCTAAGGCCCCTGCTCCTAAAGGTTTTACTATGGCTTTTTACCAAGGTTGTTGGGAGATTTTACAAAATGATATCCAAAAGGTCTTTGATGAGTTTTTTGAGAGGGAGGTGATCAATACGGGGCTAAACTCAACCTTCACTGCCTTGATTCTAAAAAAGATGAGGATTGCATCCTAAAGATTTTAGACCAATCAGCTTGGTTAATAACCTTTATAAAATCACTGCTAAGGTGCTTTCACAAAGGATCAGAGCAGTTCTCCCCTCCATAATTTATCAACCTCAAGGGGCTTTTGTTAAGGATAGGCAAATTATCAATCAAATTTTCATTGCTAATGAAACTGTGGAGGATTTGTGAAAAGTAGGGAAGAAAGGTTTTGTTTGCAAATTCGGTATGGAATAGGCATATGATTTAGTTGATTGGGGTTTTCTGAAAGATGTGATGGAAAACTTTGGGTTTGGAGGAAGATGGTGTAAATGGATTATGGGATGTGTTAAGACTTGTCACTACTCAATAGTGGTAAACGGGATAGTGGTAGACCATTTTCCAACAATTAAGGGAATTAGACAAGGGAACCATTTCCCCCTTTCTATTCACTTTAATTGCAGATGTGTTTGGGAGACTCAGAAAGGGTTGATTAAATAAGGAGATGGAGAGTGGGGAGAGAAGAGGTACCGATCACTCATTTAGAGTTTGTTGATGATACAATACTGTTTTGTGAAGGGGGTGAGATTAGTTGGTTTAAAGATGGTTGTGCAAGTCTTTGAAAGAATGTCCAATTTGAAAATTAATTTTGACAAAAGTTGCATGGTGGGGTTGAATATAGGTCCATTGGGAGAATTGACACTACCAAGGCAGAGATCTTAGCTGCTCTCACAGGTCTCTGTTATGTTAAAATGTTAGGCCTTTCCTCTCTATCCATCGAAGGTGATTCCTCTAATACGATAAAATGGCTAAGACAGAAAAGCAAAGAACCTTAGAGGAATGCTCATCTGCTGACTAAAGCTAGAGATATTTTGGACTCTTTGAATGTGAAGTTGGTTTGGATTCCTAAGGAACTAAACTCTATAGCTAACAGCTTAGCCAAATCTGGAGTCCATAGAGTTTCTATGGTTTCCGATACTTCTTTGCCTGTGTAATTCTGTTTCTGCCTCCTAAGGCTCCTGTCTTTGTTAACTTTTCTCAATTAACCTTTCTCGGAAAAAACAAAAAACAAATCTTACCTAGGATTACTTTGGGGATAGTCCAAGGAATAGCAATTTTTGGAATGAGTGATTAAAAGATTTATCGAGAGATTGGCTTCACGGAAGAAGAGTTATTTGTCCCTAGGAGGAAGGATCACCCTAATCAAAATATTAAATCTACAAGTAGTGGGCTAGAGAGGCTAATGAGGGACTTCTTATGGGAACCAGGGAGGAGAGAAAAGATCATAGAGTTAAATGGGAAGTGGTGTGTAGAAGCAAGAAGTTTGGAGGATTAGGTCTTGAAAACATCCAAAACAGGAATATGACATTGTTAGGGAAGTTCTAGAAGTTGCCAAATGACAGAGGCAAATTGTGGGCAAAGGTGATTGATTATTAACATTCATGGGCTTACGGTTAATGGCTGGGATACTAAAGTTTTGGCTACTGCTACAAGAGCATCTCCTTGGAAGTCCATTTGTGATATCCTACCCTTATTCTTACCATTCATCAAATATAACCCAGGCTTTGGTACTCTTGTCAAATTTTGGGAACATGTTTGGATAGGCAATCCATTAAAGGACCAATTCTCGTCTCTTTTGGCCATCTCAAATAGTAGGGAGGAGCCTATTTCTTGTTTCATGGTCCCATCTAATTCAGAAACTGGCATTGATTGGGATTTAGGGTTCAAAAGAGGGCTACGTGAGAATGAAATTCCCCATGTCTTGAACATGCATCAAGGTCTTAAAGGGGTGTGTTTGAATACTACAAAAAGGGATAGGAGGGTTTGGGGTCCCTCTTCATCTAGTACCTTTACCTGTGTTTCTTTTTCTTTTTTTTTTAGATTAATCAGCAATAACTTTCCCCTTTTCCCTTTACCCCTTTTTTTATCAAAGTGTTGATTGTGGGATTTGATTCCGTGTTAATGTTGGGACAACCCAGCTAACACACCAACGAGCCAGCCCTCGATTGGTTTACCTGTGTTTCTTTTTCCCTAATTCAGCCAAGTGATAGTCTTTGGTTGTCTTTCCGGTAAAAGACATTTGGAGCAAACCTATTCCACCTAGAGCGGTAGTTTCTATTAGGAAGTGTATATAGAAAGTGTTGTGGAAAAACCCAAGAAAATAGATTCGAATGGCACTCAAAATGAAAGTAAAACAGAGATAAAGAGAAACAAGCACAGAGAACACACACAGATTTACGTGGTTCGGCTTATAGCCTACGTCCAAGGGTGAAAGAGGAACAGGAATCCACTATGAAGTTGGTAATGGAGAAGAAATACAGAGTTGTGCTCTCACAAAAAACCCTAAGCCCCAAATACACCCAATGTCTCACTCGTCTCTCACAAGACTCAGACTCTGTGTACAAAAGAGAAAACCCCCGAAATACATAACTCTTTGTATTCGGTTCAGACCTATAAGATGAATATGGGTCGGGTCCAACCCAAAACCTATGCTTCCACCACAAACCACTATGAAAATTTGCCTTCGAGTTTTTCTCAAATTAATTCGGCGAGGATTCATGAAGCAGGTTGCCACAAAGAATTCAAGGCACAAACATAACAAAAAGAATTAATACTTATGACTTACTATAGAGAAAAAGACCTAGATGGTGCCTTTTCCCACACTAGTGTTTTCTTTCCCAAGTTAATGGTGAGAACTTCTATCACTTATTAATCCCCTGCCCTTGTCTTCTTCAATTTGGAAATTGGTTTCTGTCTTTGTTTGGGTGCAGGTGGAACCTTCCACTTAATGTACAAAGTCTGTTTGCTCCTACTTTTGTATGTTGGCCAAAAAAGAGAGGAAGAATATTGTCGAGGTTTACAAGGGCTGCAGTTTGTTGGGATGATTTGGGAGTAGAGGAACAAGAGAATCCTTTTGGATAAAGAGAGAAGTAGGGATGTGATTATTGAAGCCAACACCATTAAAGTGATCCATTTGGTGAAAACATCGGACCTCTTTAAAGACATTCTAGGAGGTGAACTAATGAGGAAATGGAGGGAGGTAGCAGATTCCTCTCCCACTAAGGAGGCTATTAGGCCTTGTTGTCTCCGCCATATGAAGGAGTTATTAAGCTTAACTTTGATGGAAGTAGTGAAGGTAATCTGGACCCATCTGGCATTGGAGAAGTCTTTAGAAATGAGCGATGAAAAGTCATTATGATCTATTCAGACCCAACTGGAGTAGGTGACCCATTGAGGACTGAAATTCTGGCTATGGTGGAAGGGATTCAAAAAGCAAAAGCAATGATTTAAAAGGCGCACCTAGGCGCACAGGCAAGGCGCATTTTAGGGTAGGTGCCTCGCCCAGGCCCTAGGCGCAGCCCTTTCAAAAGGCACACACCAGATGCGCCTTGCACCTCAGCCCAAGCATGTGACTTTTTGAAAATTTGATGTTTTTTGCTTTTTTCTGAACCTATCGACTAGGTTGGGGGCTTCGCCCCGAGACCCCCTATGCCATGCCCCTCAAGGCAAGCACAAACAAGTCCATCATAGGGTCTTAAATTCTTAGTTCTCACACAAAGGCAGCTCATAGAATCAGGAATGTAATATGTTTTACATCACATTAGCTACTTGAAGTAATGCAATTGAGAAAAAAAAGAGATTGTGGGTTTTACAATCTTGAAAATGTTTTATATGCTTGATTTTATTTATAAATTCTCATTTAAATATGCTTTACATGTTATTTTTATGTATTTTAATTTTAGATAATAGGCTTTTTAAAACATTTATTTTAAATTTTAAGTTTATATTTTTTATTAATATATGTTTAATTTTTTTTTTGCATCTTTTTTTATTTTTTTTGGCATTTTTTATTTTTCTGACTTTTTTATTTTTTAGCATTTTTTTTTATTTTTGTGCCTTGCTTCAAAAAGGCATGTGCCTCACCTTGAGCCTTGTGCCTCGGGTGTAAATTAACCCCTACGCCTTTTTAGCACCTTGTGCTTTTAAAACAATGGGCAAAAGAAGTGAATATCCAAAAATTGTCAATTGAAGAAGATTCAAAAGTGGTGGTAAAATGGCTTCAAAAGGATGAGTAGGATAGATGGTGGTGCTACATCTATGGGAAAAGTAAAGTGATGAGGTTATTATAGGGGGTGGAGGTGGCATTCAAATGGGTGAGAAGAGAAGCCAATGCATTTGTTGACACACTAGCTAAACAAGGGGTCGGAAGGAACAATTTTTTTTGGGCTATGTTGTAACTTGATTCTTCCTTGGGGAGAGTTAAAAGAGTTTATCTCTCCGTTGTCTCTGTACTTAATTGTTCTTTATCAATGAAATTGCTTTTGTTATTGATCAGAAAGATAAAGAAATTTCTCCTTTTTTCTACAGTTTATATCTCTCTCAAAAATCTTTTATTATTATATATTCTTTACTTGTTAATAATATTTTGAGATGCAACTAGTGTGAGAAGTGTACCATGGTAAGATCAATACTTTGGAAAATTTGCAAAAGAAGAAACCTTACTTTTATGTCTTTCCCCTAACTGGTGTTTTCTTTGTAAAGCTCAAAATGAGGATTGTTACCACTTACTAATATCTTGTCCTTTTGTTGTAGCTTTATGGAATTAGATTTTTGGTTTGTTTGGATGTAGGTGGAACCTGCCATCCGATGTAAGTTTGGTGTTTAATCCTTCTTATTTCAGGTGGTGCACATGAAGAGGGAGAATTATGATTAAATGTATCAAAGCAACTCTTGTGTGGACTATTTGGGAAGAAAGGAATGCCAGAATATTCCTAGAAAAGGAAAAGAATCTCCTTGAAGTGCAGGACTGCATATTGACAAGGGCAATCCATTGGCTGAAAATTTTAGACTTCTTTGTTGATTTTTCCTTTGACAATATTCAGTGGAATTGGCTAGAAGTGGCTAATACTTCTTCTAGGAGGTTTAGAAGAGTGGTAGAATGGACACCTCCTTCAGAGGGTGTCATTAAGCTAAACTTTGATGGGAGTAGTCAGGGTAATCCAGGACCTTCGGGTATAGGAGGGGTCCTAAGAAATAAGGATAGCAACATTATTTCCTTATATTCAGGACCAGTGGGAGTGGGTGACTCCACAAGAGCAGAGATACTAGCTGCTGTACAAGGGATTCAGATTGCAAACCAGAATGGGGTGGAGTTCACAGGTGGTGGTGGTGGTGGGATGGCTCCTAAACCCACATTCTGCCATTTGGAGTTATAGAGACCTCCTTAAAAATGTGAATTGGCTTACTAGCAACATGACGGTTAGTGTCCAATGGGTGAGCAGATCAGCAGATGCTATAGCTGATTCATTAGCCAAACAAGGGGTTTCTCAAGACAGTCTTTTTTGGACTACCTTGTAACTTATTCAAAATATTTTTAAAAATCTTCTTTGGCTTTTTCTGAAGAGGTCGCACCTCGTGCCTTTTCTTGGGTCACCTATGTTTTGTGATTAATAAATTTCTTCATTTATCAAAAAAAAAACTGCTCTATTAAATATTTATTGTCATAGTGTTGTGTTTGAAATATTAAAATTAGTTGATTTAAAATGCTATTGTCTTTTAGATATGATGGTTTGTTATGTTTTGAAAGTAAAAATAATATTATTAGTAATCATAATTGTCACTTTTTGACCAATATGTATAATTATGAAACTAACCTAGAACTTAGTTTTTTTCTTTGTAAAATTCTATTGCCTAGTCAACTAGACACTCCACTTTCACCTAATCACCTAGACACCTTGACAATCATGCCAAATAATAACCACTTGGCAATTACCTTCAATAAACAGACATTTCTAACAATTCCTATGTCTGATGCACCCAGGTAACCCAGGTTGCAACTGTCAAAGCTTAATTTCCTTTGGGGTGAGATTTTCCCAACAAAAGAGGTTTGGAGCAAGCTCATTCCATCAAAAATTCAAGCTCTGTGTTGGGAGGTGTTTCTTGGGAAGGTGAACACTTGTGACATGCTTCAAAAAAGGAGGCCAAATAAATGTCTCTCCCCTCACATGTGCATCCTTTGCTCTGTAGATGGTGAAACCCTACCCCTTTTATTGATCCATTGCCCTTTTGTGCTTTTTGTTTAGGAATCTTTTTGCTCTCTCTTTGGTTGCAGGTGGAGCACTCCTTAGGATGTAGGAAGCCTCTTTGATCCAAACTTTCTTAGGCAGTCAACAAAAAGAGGATGGGTTATGTGGAAATCAGTAAGGGCAGCGGTGGTGTGGACAGTATGGGAGGAGAGGAATGCAAGAATTTATATGAGAAGTATAGATCAAAAGAAGATCTAGTGGAGGTCGTAAAGATAAGAGTTGCATACTGAGTAAAATCACTCCAGCTCTTTCAAAATTTCTCAATTTCTGATATAGTAAGAGCATGGAATGAAGTGGCACACACTGCTGAGAAGAAAGAAAGAAAGGTGATGGATTGGAAGCCCCCAGGTACAAACAAGTTCAAGCTGAACTTTGATGAGAGCTCAACAGGAAACCCAGGGATGGCAGGAATTGGGGGTGTGATTAAGGTTCAAAATATCGATACGCCCAATACACCGGTAGAGGCGTTTCAGGCAGTATCGGTTGTTTTTTTTAGTTTTTTTTCCAATCCGGTTCAGAGGAGCCGATTTAAGGTCCGTCCACCCCATGAACCTATCAAAACCCAATACACCCTCAGTAGGGGTGTATCAGGAAGCTCCCGATACGATACGTATCGGCCGATACGTGTCAATTTTTTGAACCTTGGGTGTGATCAAAGATTCATCAAGCAAAGTATTGGCTATGTACTCAGAACCTTTAGGGAAGGTGATTCTTTAAAAGCTGAACTATTATCTCTGTTACAAGGGTTAAAAATTGCCAAACAAGCCGACCTTAAGAACTTGGAGATAGAAGGGGACTCAAAAACAGTGATATCTTGGACCAATTCAAACGGTAATGTTCCTTGGATATATAGGCATCGGTTAAGAGAGATAGTAACATAGCAAGGGAACTTAATGCCTCATTCACATGGATCAGGAGAACTGCAAATGGAATGGTTGATTCTCTAGCTAAACAGAGAGTTCAAAAGCAATAGATTTTTTGGGCTTTATTGTAACCAATGTTTTAAAAGCGCAAGGTGCAAAAAAGGCGCAGGGATCAATTTGCACCTAAGGCGCAAGGCGAGGCGCACACCTTTCTGAAGCAAAGCACAAAAATCAAAAAATCAGAAAATTTAAAAAATAAATAAATATTAAGCATAATATTAATTAATAATATAAACCTTAAATTTTAAAATAAATGTTTTAAAAAACCTATTATCTAAAATTAAAATACATAAACATAACATGTAAAGCATATTCAAATGTGTCGTCTTTGTCTTGGGACTTTGGTTTCCGTAGAGGGTTAAGGGAGGATGAAATTGATTGTTTGTTTGCTCTTCTTGGTCTCCTCAATAAGGTTTGGTTGGATCCTTTGAAGCCTGATAAGAGGATTTGGGCCATTCACCCTAATGGGTCTTTTTCTTGTGGTTCCTTTTTTGAATTTCCTATGCCAAACCTCCTCTCAACAAAGTTTCCCTTCCAAAGAAATCTGGTGTAGACCGGTTCCCCCCAAGGTTATGGCTTTGTGTTGGGAAGTGTTGCATGGTAAAGTAAGCACGATGGATAACCTACAAAAGAGAAGACCCTTCCTATGTATTTCTCCAAACTGGTGCACTCTTTTCAGATCTCATGGTGAGGACTGTTATCACTTATTTTTATCTTGTAGTGTCACTGCAAAGCTCTAGGTTTGGCTTCTATCATTGTTTGGGTATAGATGGGATATGCCAACAGAAGTAAGTACAATCTTTAACCCTTCTATGTTCTATTGTCCCCATAAAAGAGGAAGGAAAATGTGGAGGTGTGCACGAGCAGCCTTGTTATGGACAGTTTGGGAAGAAAGGAATGCCAGGATCTTCCAGGAAAAGGGGAGAAGCAGTTAGGCCTTGAAGGACTGCATTTTGTATAGGGCAATACATTGGTTAAAGACTCTGGATTTGTTTGATCATTTCTCCTTTACTGACTATTGGAGGGATTGGTTATCAGTAGCAAGTTGATCCTCCTCAAAGATAAAGGTAATGACAAGCTGGGTCCCCCCTCCTCACAGTTCTTTGAAGCTGAATTTTGATGGAAGTAGCTAGGGACCCCAAGACAGGCTGGAGAGGCTGTCTTACTATACTCCAGCCCTTTAGGTGTCGGTAACTCTATTCAGACAGAGCTGTTAGCTGCAATACAAAGAATAATTCTTGCAAAAGAAATGGGTGTGAAGCAGCTTCTGGTTGAAGGGGACCCCAAGACAGTGGTGAACTGGTTAAATAATCTGGAGAATGTCACATGGGGCTACAAGAATGAGATAAAGAAATTCAAATGGCTGACAAGGAATATGTCTGTAACAGTACAGTGGGTTGGGAGATCAGCTAATGCATTTGCTGATGTCTTGGCAAAACAAGGGACAAACAGGGAAACATTGTTCTGGGCGCAACTGTAACTTGTGTCTTTTGTAACAATCATGCACTTTTTGATGTAGCTTTTGTGTTTTCTGTATGGAGAGGCAGCACCTTGCGCCTCTCTAAGGTGCTTTTCATGTAACCAATCTTTGAATTAATGGAATATGATTCTTATCAAAAAAAAACTGTCAAAAAAAAGCATATTCAAATGTGAATTTAAAAATAAAATCAAACATATAAAACATTTTCAAGTCCATGTTAGGGTCTTAAATTCTTAGTTCTCACACAAAAAATAATGATTTTATAATTTTAATTGCTTTTTAAGAAGATATTTTAGTAGGATGAATGAATGAACATTACCAAATATCAAATAGGGGGTTCTACTCCGCTCCGGTTCGCTCGATTCACTCGCTCACCGAAATAAGGGGGTTTTACCCCGGCCTAGCCGTTAGGGTCAAAAAAATAAAAATAAAACAAAAAGCGCAGAATTTTAAAAAGGCGCACGCCTGGGCTGAGGTGCAAGGCACATCAGGCACACGCCTAGGCGCACCAAGTGTGCGCCTTTTGAAAGGGCTGCGCCTAGGACTTGGGCAAGGCTCCTACCCAAAAATGTGCCTCACCTGTGCGCCTAGGCATGCCTTTTAAATCACTTATTGTAACTATTTCTGGTGCAATGTTTTGCTTCTAGCTGTTGTAATCCTGTATTTATTTCTCTTAATTGAATAAAATTCTTTTTTTTTCTGATCAAAAAAATATCCCTCTACCTATTTGTTATAATCCTCCATTCCACAATTCTTTGTTGTTTCCTAATGGAATAGCCCGCAATAGCCTGCCCGCCAACCCTTAATAGGTGATCTATTTTGACTCTCTTGAATACTTCACGTCAAAGCCCAATGTGCAATTTTCACCATAATGAGATTTATTAAGGAGTATATATTTTGTTTTTTGTTCTCGTAAATTTTTGCATTCCTCTCTCTCCATAGGGTCATAGACTCCAAAAAATGGCTTTCCCCATACTATGCTACAAAATTTTCAACCTTGTGTGACAAGAGACCAATTTTGCAAAAAAAAAAGGCTCAAGAATGAGGATTGAAGGTGTCCATGATACCCAAAAGGAAAAGAAAGTGGTTCCACAACTGAGTTGCAAACCGATAGGTAAACAAACATTGTTCTGTCTGATAATGGGAATATCCATGTTTGTTTATACCTTAAAAATATATCCATTTAGAGCACAGCTTGGTAAATTGTCTAATAGTAATCAGTTCATGTTGAGGAATTTTTTAGGTAGATCAAGTTAATGAAGATAAAACCAGGTGCCCAGCTAATAGCTAGGCTTAAAAATAACCTGGCAAGTTATAGCTCTTCCAACTAGTTTTGTGATAACAGAGGCACATCCTCAAGACTTCAAGTCAACAATGAACCAGCCATGCCGAGCATATTTCAATTTTTTAGCAAAACATGCTTACCTGAAAACATGATTTTATAGGTTTTTTAATTTATAAAGATTCCTTTTATATGCATATATATTACCACTGAAGTATTGTCAGTTCATGTTGTATTGAAGTCAGAGTTCAGAAACATATTCAAATTTATACTACCAAGCAAGTTAAAGTATATTCTATTCAGTAGGAACAAAACAAACATTCATAAATTTTGCCAAAATATATTACATCTGTTACACATGACATACTGTTAGCCCAAAATATTCATCAAAAATTCAACTGAAATCCAATGAAACTCAAAAAAACATCAAAAGATTTCGAAATGGAAATGTAGTCATTTCAGTTTCTTTGACTCAACAAGGTTATGCTAGAATTTTGAGAAATAAAAAACATTAAGAAAATGGGAACTGCATTTGCTGAGACTATCTATCTCAGACACTGATTTTTCTCACTATCACGATGAAGAGTTTCATTATCTTTAAAAGAAAAGAGAATAAGCATCATACATAAATCAGTACAGGAGAGGATGTATAACTAGGGGCCTATGGTATTGTATTGATTGTAGCCTTGTAGGTAAAAACAGTACATGAGGATGAACAATAAGTGCTATTACCCAATACACCTACTCCCTCATTGTACATCATCTCATGTACAACTCCAAAAAAAAAAAAAAAATAGAACAAATCAGCCTTCCACTAATGAGGAAAAAAAAAGAAAAGATGAACAAAAACTATAGAGGTAAGGAGCTGTCGCTATACAAGAATGACCTTTGAACCCCAGATCAGGCTAATCCATCAGCTGAAGTGTAAGAATTCTTACGGATCAACTTAACACATGCTGAAGAGAGTGATGGGTGTTCTCTGTTTAATTCAAAAAGTGTGCTAGTCTCCAAGGATATGGCCCCATCTTCTGACTCCATTTAATAGTATTAGCCATCCTTAGGTGCATAGTGGGAAGGAGTGATGCAGCTAAGCAATCTATATGTAGCCCTGTAAGGACAGCCATAACTTCAGCCTCTGAGGAGTCAGCATCCCCCAATTGTTCCACTGTAAGCCCATATGTTGTTACCTCCAGATCAAAAAAGAAAACCCCTCAATGGCAGCAACACCTGGGGATTTAAGAACACCACCCCGAGAGATACTATCAAATTGCAATGTAACCTCACACATAATAAAGAGAGGACAATTTTCTACGTATCCACCTGGAGAGGGTATAAGGATATCTGGTAAGTACTTTCTTAGGGCTTCCTGTCTCACTTCTTGAAATTCCTTGGAAGCTGAAACCCACTAGGATAAAAGGGTTTCAGCTTAAAACAAAATAACTTGAATTCTTCATTGTGTAATAGCAACAGTTAACAGGACACATTTATCAAAAAAAAAAAAAAAAAAAAACAGCCAACAGGACAGGACATGTGCTGGCATACAGCATAGAATGGCACATTGGGTGGCTGATCCAATAAAGCCTCAAGGAACCTGCACACCAGCAAATTCATTCATGCAACCTAGAAAAGAAAAGATAGTCCCAAACATCACAAGGATGGACAAACAAAAATCATTGTCAAATAAAACCACATTCCACTGTATAAACCTCAAATAAGAAACAATAGTTCAAACTCTTCAATAGATTTTCTAACATAGTCCAACTTTTATAGGAAATGCAACATACCAGATTGCAGTATTGCACATTTACTGGAAAACATCCAAAAAAAGCACCACATATATTACCTAAAGAATTTAGTTCTGGTGACAATTTTTCATCTACAACCTTGTCAACAAAGTCAATACCTTCAATGTAGGGAGATATTTCAGAGATCAGATACAGAACCAACCTGATGTAGTCGAGCTCTTTTCTGGAATATTTTATCCTCAAAGGATCCAACTGCCTGAATGAAATGCTCAACCCTGCTCAGGTTTGGCTGCAAAGAAAGAAGGAAACATGTTCAAAAAGTAAGAACCAAGCATGCTAAAGAAATGAACAGCAAACCAAGTTTTATAGTTATAATTATGACCTATTTATAATAGATAAGATGGCAAACGAAATACCTTGCTTGAATCAGTCAAATACCCACCCATTGTCCTGAACTCCTTTTTGTATACAGCAATCAGCAAGTTGATAGCACCCTAAAAACCAAGAAGATAGAAGAAGAGAAAAGATAGCATTAGAAAAACTAAGTGGGTGTTTACCAATATGTGCATGATGTTTTTTTTAAAACAAAAACTGCCACATCAGAAAAGGCCAAGAAGTGTACCCCTAGAAAATCTTCATCTGAATTAGCTATAAGGGTCTCTCACTCTCAGGCTGGATTTCAGATAGTAATCAAGAAAGTAAAAGTCTAAAAAATTGACAAGTTAACCTTGACCACATGTTTTTCCCAAGGGTAACATACTGGAGTTAAATTCTTTTCAAACTTGTGGTCAACTAACCAGTTTTCGTTATTGGCGTATCAGTGTAGAAAGTGCTGGCAGAGTTCTTAAAAGACTTATAAAGTGTATTAACAGGCTGCACATGGAAAAACATTTTTCTTAAAAAGTTTTTTTTGATAAATAACAGAAACTTTTATTAATAGATATTAAGAGAAAAAGATACAAGAGGAGGGGTAAAAACTCTTGACCCCCCCAATAAGTACATTTCAGTTTACAATATTGCCTAGAAAAAGTTGACTCTTCCCACCCCTTGTTTGGCCAATGAATCTGTCAAGGAATTGGCACTCCTCTTAGTCCATTGAAACTTGACTTCCATGTTTTGAGTGAACTGTCTAACTTTCTTTTTCTCATTCAGAAATTTCCACAAACTAAAATCATCCTTCTGCAGCCAATTGATAGCCAGCTTAGAATCACCTTCCACCATCAGTTTTCTGATAATCAACTCTTGGGCTCTTTTTACCCCTTCCAGAACAGCCAATATTTCAGCTCTAAGAGAATCCCCCCATCCAATAGAACCAGAATACATGGCAATAATTCGACCTTCTTCATCCCTGAAAACTCCCCCTATACCTAACGGGCCTGGATTTCCCTCGCTGCAGGGAGTCCCCTTGCCTAATACCCCTAGTAGCTGGGAAGTGATCTACCACCTTACCATTCACCAAAATAGAATAGTGGCATGTCCTAATACATCCTTTCACCCAACTGCACCACTTCTGCCCAAATCCAAAAGAGTCTAGGAGTTCCAATAAGACCGACCAATCCACCAAATCGCATGCCTTTTCGAGATCCAATTTATGCATGGCCATACCATACCTCTAGTTTTTTTCAAATATCGATAGGCAACAAAAAGAGAGAAGTTCATTGGCATATAGGTCATTCAACCCAAAATGAGATAGTCCATAGAAATACAAAGCATACAGGAGAGTGTCCCCTTTCTTAGGGAGCCAACTCTTAGGGTTGTGTCTGAGTTGTCCCTAGAAACAGCTTAGCCCAACCCACCCACCTTGCACTCTTATCTATTTGTTTGAAAGGTAAAATATATTCTATTAAAAGAGGGAGAGTTTGTCTCAAACAAAATAATTAAAAGATGATTACATTTGTATAGTTAGTTATATGAACTATACAACAAGTGTTATACTACAAAATCATTATTCCAAAGTATGCTGTTCCAGTGACAACTTGCATTTTTACCTATTTTCTGCTTAACAAAACGATTTTAGAATAAAAATAACTTAACTTGGGGCTATACATGGCCCTAGATAGAGCACAATGGAGGACAAGCTTTGTGTGACCATCCACAAGTAGTTGGGGTTAAAGTTGATTTGAGTTGAGTACAATGAGACAGATCTGGGAATTGAAGTTCATGAAATAACAACCTCAGGAGAGAAAAAAAAAAAAAACACAAAATTAGTTGCATGACAAACCTCTCGAATCTCCAATGTGGGCATATGTGGCAGGAAATCATTCCCAACAAAGAAACACATGAATATAGAGTCATCCACAATGCATTCAAAATCAATCTCAAATGGAGCGTTAGGAATCCTCATTTCATACTCCAAATACTCTCTGAGAATCCAGATGTTGAGAAACTGCAACAATAGTAGAAATTGAAGAAATGAGTGCCAAATAAAATTAACAAACTGCACATACCTGCTAAGAAAACTTTGTAGGCACTTCAGCACAAATTCAAATCATGGCTAACCTGATAAGGTTTTTTTGAGGCAGGAACACCTTCACCTTTCTCATCAAATTCCCCTGAATTTCTTTTTGCTTTTCCTTCACAATCTGCAGCCAAATGCCCTATTTGACCGCATAGGAAGCATTTGTCTTGTTGACCAGGAGTAAAAACAATCTGAAATGTACCAGTAGTAGTGTATGTAATGTAAAAAAAAAACAAAAAACAAAAAACAGAAGTCTGACCAGGTATCAAAAGTATGTATGTATGTATGTAGGTATCAAAAAAACAAAAAAAAAAAACAAACAGCGGCCACTTTGTGTGAAAAGGACCGTACCCAGTCTACCCCTCCCAAGACCCCAGATATCTGGGACCAACGTTGGGCCATGGCCTTCATGGCCCTTAATCACCAAAAGAATTCACCTCTTTTCTCTTCCTCAATTAAAATTTTAAACTTATTTAGAAGAAAATAATTTGAACGTTAACTTGTCCAAGCGATGATAGCAATGAATTTATAACTTCAATACTCAGCATCAGAGAGTCAGCCCACATTCAGGGTGAAGAGGCAGGCATACTGACCTCTCTCAGGATTGAGAAATGCACTTCATGAGTAGCCAATGCCAACATGATCAAATCTGCATCCTGAAGTACAGTCAAGCATACAAAGGTAAACAACAATTATATTCTAGAAAATGCATCACAAACATAAACATGTCTTTCTGTTCAGACAGGATGAAAGATTCACATATGTTGAAGGAAAAGACATACCAAACCATACAAACAATGGCATGTATTTGGATCATATCCAGGAAGATTTCTTTGAAGACGAATGAAAGACATAATTTTGTGTTCCCCTTCACCAGGAACATTTGCATCAGAAAGAATAACCTTCAAAAAAATTAAACAAAAAAAAGAGGACGATTTCAGTTAAGCCTTGTGAAATGAGCATCAAATGAAAAGCTTTAAAAAAAAGTTGCCAGGAATTGCATGTATGGATTATGGAAACATGAGTTGCAGGAAACCTTAATTGATCTCCATCCAGGATCATTGTTAAGTCTAAGATGAATATAGTACTGCAGTGCAATTGATAAAACAGCCATGAACTCAGTTCCAGGAGTGATAACATTTGAATCAAAGATTTGTGACTCCTGTTTTAGAGGAAGCGTCCTGCCTTCCTTCTCAAACTCCTGCCGCAGCCGCTCTTCTTCAGCTGCCTGCTCTCACAGATACACAAAAGAAATTAAGTAACAAAACATTAAAAGAAACTAGAACTGAAGAAGAGCAATGAAAAGTAGAATCATGAACACTTTCAACAAGATCAAAGAACTTCATTAATAAAAGCGAAATAAATACAAGCTTCTGACTCCTTAACATAAGGAGCCAGATCCAACCCTTTGTGGAAAGGTTAGCTAAAACCATAAAGCCATTCTAGCTAGGCTATCTGCTAGAGAGTTCACTGATCTCCACACCCATCAGAACAAGGTTTTCACTCCAGACTTAAGCACTGGTGTCTCTAACATAGTGTCTGAAATGCCCAGAACCCTTGTGTCCTCTGAACCACCCAATTCCCCCTAAATCTCTATATGCTGAAAGCATATTGTTATCATCATCTCAAACCTTTTAGTAATATTCTTCTTCAAAAAAAATCTAATGTCTGCCTTAGTGGATTGGAATTTCCTGCTGGAGATGTTGAGAAGACGTGGTTTTGGGGATAAATGGTGTAAGTGGATAAGAGGATGCTTACACTCTTGTCGTTATTCAGTGTTGGTGAATGGGATGGTTAAGGACTT
>NW_010729087.1:8491716-8576334 GCF_000365185.1 Nelumbo nucifera
TAGCCAAACAGGGGGTTTCTAGGGAAGATCTTTTTTGTGCTTCTATGTAAGTTGTTATTAATTCGGAAATCTGTACTTAACCAGCCCGGAGAGGTTGCAACTCGTACCTTTCCAAGAGGACTTTGTACTACTTTTATTGCTGATTTATAAAATCATTTCAATTATCAAAAAAAAAAAAATCTATGTCTGCTTGAAGGGAATCACCGTATCCAGTGATACCAGATACCTGCACACGCATACGATACAATTGTCAGATAAGTACCCTTTTTTATCAATAACATTAAATTGTATTCGTTCATGAAAAGAATCCTTCCTACTCAAAATCAAGGTGGATATATACCTAATATGACACCAGATACTACATGGACTACTAGTTCTAGAGTACGTTTCATGCATTAACACTTCTAAAATATGTAGAATGGTATACTCTGTGTCAGACTCATTGAATCCATAGCCTTTATAAACAGAAACCATGCTTCCCAAATTGACAGAAGGGACAGTACAATAGCAGCATTTAGCTAACAATATACAAGTAAAAACTAACAAATTACGGATCAATACTCAGTCCAGGCAAACCCAATTACACCCTTGCCTGTTTACCCTAGCTTTAGCTAGGTTGTCATCTAAAGCACCTGCCAACATTGGAATCCACCTGAATGAGCAATTCAAGCCTCTTCAATTGCTTTGACTTCCTAACCATGGTTCTAAACCTCCATGGGGGTTCCTCATTTGATGTTAATCATTACCAAACAACTTAATAATCTCCTTCTAATTCCTCTTTATCTCCTAAGTCCTAACATATTTGACATAAATGATTTTTTTATGTACAAGATGAATGCCATTTTTGTAGCCAAAATTATTTAGTAACAAAGGCAACGTTTTAGACCCCTTTTTGCAAGTAATACAATGTTCAAATTCAAAAAATACAAATTATTTTAATAGTATATGCTTTTCCAATAGGCATGTTCACAAGCAAGGTTTAAAATGTTGATGTCAGTGGAAATGTCGGTCATCCAAATATAGGATACATGTTAGAAATGTCAGAAATATTGTAAAAATTATAGACATGGTGGAAACATTGTAAAATATGCAAAAATATAGAACGATATTTTGTGAAATGATAAAAAGAAAAAAAAAAAGAAAACATAGACACGCCTTTGTAAATTATTATCTTGTTCCAAATCATTAAACAAAGCTAAGTAACTAAGGTTATATACAAAAGAACATGTTATCAAGGTTCAAAACTGCATGATAAACTCAGTTAAAGTAAAATTTAAACTCATAGAATGCAAAGGGTTCTAATAGATCAACCAAATAATCTACTACACAAACAAAAAACTAATATTTAACTTCATGTTTGAAATGAATATCAATCTGGCTCAATGTAGTAATCAAATTAGGCAAGCAATAATTGCTACTCCACATATCTACAATATTGTCACCAACTTATGTTATAATACTATCTTTCTACTCCACATAGTGATAGTAGTGTTCACTGGAATTAAAATTCATGTCACTACCCATGGAAATGGAAATATGCCATGGTAACTATTTCTTGTACTACACATAATGTTGATAGTGTTTGCTGGGGAATATGTTGATTCCAATAAAATTGTGTCACTACCCATTGAAACGGAAATATGTCACGGGAATATTAGGAAATTTAGGGACATTTTAAACCATGTCCACAAGTCCATATTTTCTCATCTTGCTGAGCCATACATACTTGAGCACACACTGAATTATGGTTCCCATGTCCATGTCTTCACAACAATGGGTAGAATTTAACAAATTATAATTTAAAAATTAGCCAAACAAGGGATTTCTCGGGACTGTCTGTTTTGGACTACCTTGTAACTTAATCAAGACTGATCAGTCCAGAGTAAAGTGTACGCATGTTCCCCTCATGACCTCTAAAGGCTCCCCCAACTCGTGAAGGTCCCATTTTACCAATAAGGCTTCCATTGAAGTTCAATTTTGTGCACCCAACATAAAGGGGCCCATTGGGAGTGAGCACTGTCCTAATAGCGGTTGACTCAGCCACTATCCTCTAACTTGAAAGTATGTGTGTGTATGTATATCAGCAACTCAAAAAGAAATTTATTAAAATTATAAGAATATAGAACAAGTTGTGAAAGAAACAAGTAGAATGAAAGAGTCTAAGCCCCCACAATATTACAACTGAGCCCAAAACATAGACCGTCTTCGAACCCCTTGCTTAGCTAGACCATCCACCTAACTTTTGGCAGACCTTCTAACCCAATTAACTTGAATGTACATGTCCTTAGAAAGTCATTTGAACCATCTAAGATCATCCCTTAGATGCCAAGAAACTCCCCACCCCCCACCCCCTTCTTTAGCCAGTCCACAACTATTTTGGAATCACCTTTGATAATTAACCTTTCGAAACCCAATTCTTTGGCTTTCTCAACCCCAAAAAATGCTGCCAAGATTCTGCTGTTGCAACATCACCTTGCTCAATTGGTCCTGAGCAAAAGGCACATATATTTCCTTCCTCATCCCTGATTACCCCTCCAATTCTGAAGAGGCCCAGATTGCCCACACAACTCCCATGTAAAAAGCGTGGAAGGCGTACGCCTGGAGGCGCGCCTCTGGGCAAAGCGCCCCCAAAATGCATTGAAGCGTATTCCAGAGGTGCTGACACCTCTGAGAAGGACACATCAGGTGCGTACGCCTCATATGCTTTTTTCAACTAGCGCTATGCATCTTCATTTTTCTTAAAATAAAATATTTTTATTAAAAATAAAGAAAAATGAGATTTTTCTTCCTCCTCATCCCCCCTCCTCTTAAGGAGGCTTACGCCTCCTTGTGTTCGGGAGGCTTACGCCTCTTACCATCTTACGTTCTGAACTACGCCTCACGCCTCTAAGTAGTAGAATGCTTCGCATCACGCCTCCACATTGTCCCATCAAAGTTCAGCCTCAGCAATACTGCAATAGCCCCCCAAGATCTGAAAAAGTCCAATCTTGAAAGATATCATCCATTGTGAATTGGCTGAATAACTCCAATTCTTAACCTAATGTGCCACCATCACCATTATGCTTTGTATTATTGCCTCCTTTATTTTATGCTTCCCTTTGAATATCCTATCATTTATTTCTTCTTATATTGGGTTGTCGAATAACCCCAAGTTATCTAACAGTCATGTGGAAAATGGATTCGCTGGGAGTGCCAGAGGAAGGCTCTACTTCTGTGAAGGTTTTCGGAGCTTCCAACACAGTGGTTGTTTCAAGCATTGGAGTTGCTGGGAAAGAGGTTTTCCTAAGGTTTTGCTTGGTCACACGGTTTCCACAATGATGCCCTGAGGCTATTGAGTTGGAGAGCTAAGCAAGCTAGTCATGGAGAAGCCAGTCGTGATTAAAGGAAACAAGTTTATTCTGATATTCTCGAACTTGAAGCTACAGGACTCTACATTCAAGTAGGTCCAGCATCAATGGAAGCCTATTGTTTTTGCAAAGATGGAGCCCGCACCATGATTTGGAAGGTCTGAAGGTGGTGGATTAATGTGTTCAGGGTACCTCTTCACACCTGGACCTGGAGTAGGGCCACTTCAACGAGATAGGTGATACCCTGGGAGGGTTCATTGCAGTCGATTCTGCAAACCTTTCCTAGCAGAAACTGGATTTTCATGTTTGAGTGCCAGTTGAAGAAGTGGTAGTTATGCCAGCATCTCAAGGGAAGTCCGCCCAAAAGAAATGCTTGCACAGAGGAGATGGGCAGAGGTTATTTTATGGAAGCTACAAGGAAAGTAGTCTTTGCTTTGCAGGGGAGGAAGCAGCAACAAAGGAAGCACTGCCATAGACTAAATAAAGGTGGGGAATGGCTTTCAAACCAGATTCAAACATGGAACAACTGATTGGAGTTGTTTCACCAAATAGTACAAGTGGTGAACTCCTGTTGTTTGCGGTTCAACTGATTGGAGGTGTGGATGTCTAAGCGGCAAGTTCGTTTGCTAATCGAGCCGAGCTCAAGCCCAGTGAAGCCCGGCTCATGAGGCTCGCAAGCCTAGTATTAAATAAATAATTTTTATTACATACATACATAAATAATTTTATTATATATATAATAATATTTTTATTAATATAATATTTTTTACTTTTTATGTATAATAGTAAATAATTTTTATCATTCTTATTTTCTTGTATGTAAAATAAAAATAATTTTAATAATTATTTTTTGTATATATAATATTAAAAAATTTTTATAATTCTTAATTTTTTGTCTAAAAAATAAAAAATAATTTTATACATATAAATTTTATTTTTCAAAAAAAACTTGGCTTATAATCGAGCTCGAGTGGAGCCGAGCTCGAGCTCAAGTCTCTAACTCGAATCAAGCTCGAGCTCAAGCCTAATACTTTTCCTGGGAGCCAAGCTCGAATAGCCAAGTATTCGGCTCAGCTTGGCTCGAATACACCCCTACCTCTCTCTTTCCCTCTTAATGGTGGGCCCTCATCCCAAAACTGTGTCGGATGTCCCTTTGAATTCCATTTGGGCTTGGCTCAAAAAAGATCTAAGCTCAAATAAGAGAGTGCAGGCTTTAATTCACAATTTAAAGATTCAGGGTTGTCCCAAAGCCTATTTCAAGCTCAGGTGGTGGTGAATGGCGAATTTCTTGTAGGCATTGTTCCTGCAAAGATTTGGTGGTCATTAGTGGGCAAGTTTGGTGGTGAAACTTGGCAAAGTCTTAAGTCCACCAAACCATTGGTTTTAGCATTTTCAGAGAACGAAAGGGAAGGAAATGCTTCTCCCCTAGCATAAAGTAACTTGGATGTGGACTTGACTGCTAGGGAGCTAGAGAGCACAAAAACCATTGCAAACAAAGTTTCGCGTTCAGCTTTGCTTAATCAGCAAGTGGAAAGCATAATGAACTTCAGAAAATGGCTGGGGGATTTCTTTTCCAAAGGGAAAGGTTGGCACTCAGAAGCTAGTTAAAGCTCGTTTACTCCAGGATCAAGACGCTCGAACTTCATAGAAGAAGCAAGATTCTTTGGAGGACCTAACTTCTGTCATGAGGGAGGAATTAGAGTGGTCCTTCAACAGCTTGGACAGCTTCCAGGGTGCAGGAAAGCCAAAATGCTTTCTGATTTTTACAACAATGTAGTCGTGAATCCTAGAGCCAGGGTGGATCTTCTACTTTGTGTGGCAGGGATCAAGGGAGTAGGGGTAAAAGGGCTGTGGTGTAAGTTTCTCAGCTCTTCTTCTAAAGGTTGGGTCTGCTCTGTTCTAGTGTTTGCTTGAATTTTGTCTTTTGTGGGGTTGTTGTCCTGCTTGTTGTTTTGTGGGGCTTTTGGTTTTGTTGCAAAGAACATAAGAACAAACAAAACAAATGAACAAGTGAATGAGGGAAGTTTCACAAGGGAAATATCTGAATGGCCTACCACTTCTGCTGCATCTTTGGCAGCTCTGAAACGCCTGGAACGTTGCTGGTTCATTTTAGCCCTCGGAGCAACACCATCTGAAATTATTTTCAAACAATAAGCATTGCACATATTACAAATTACAAATTGCTGTGCAAAGTGGTATTTTACCATATACTAACCAATAGCCATGTAAAGAAGCTTCCTAGGCCGCACCATCACAAATAGTCGATCAACATAATCAAACACACATTGGAATACCTCATCAAATGTTGTAGGAGAAGACTGGATCAAAAATAAATAAATATAATCAGTTGAAATATGTATGAAGTAGTTCCAAACCATGTTACCCCAATATGGCAAGGACATGGCTGGACAATGTGTCAGATAAAGAAATTTACATTAAAAATTGAAGTACTTTTTGGTAACAAATAAAAAAGAAAATTTTATAAAGAAAGAAATACAATAAAGGTGACAAGAAATATCCATAAAAAAGGGGAAAAGCAACCACCAAAATCAACCCTTACAATGAAAAACAAAAACCCTAAACTCTGACTTTCAACCACACCCCGCATTCTATCACTTTGTCCCACAGCCTCCAAAAAACAGAGTTTCATTAACTTCAACCTCCCTCTCTTGAAGAAAATCATCTGAGTCATCTTGTCTTCCTATATCTTCAATAGGTTTTGTTCTGTACTTTCTAAACCCAAGGGGTCAATCTGTGTTTTCCTTGATTTCCTCCCCGGCTTCAATAGATTCTTCCTTCTCTTCTTCAACAATTTGGCATTCAAGCTCCACTTGACTAACAAGAACTTCCTCTGACTCCTTCAAACAAATTTCTTGATTTTGATTAGAAAGATAATCTACAATCACCCCAACTCTACCTCTTGTTTTCTCTTTCACCTCCTTCCTTTTATGCACCCTTTTAGATTTATTACAAGGACCTGCACCACAAATTCCTTCTTTTAAATGGGCAAAAACCACCGTTACATGGACCAATTGACAATTTTTTGGGCCCTTCATCCTTTTTGGATTCAAAGTATTACTTGTAACTTTATCCCCTTTTAATTTCTCAAACTTGCCAGCCTCCACCCTTTTCCTACCCAAATCTTTGCCCTATCTTCCTCCAACAACAACTTCTACAAAGTTTCCTAAACATCAATCCCTGAACCCTAAATTAGCTTCAGACTGTTGGCTCTCCACCAACTCTGTCCCACCACCAGTCATTGCCTCTGTCTCCAACATTCCATTCGTAAGGGAATCAGAATCCCCTTTCTCTACAGATGAACTAAACTTACATCCTTCAACTCGTACCTCCTTTGCCATGCCATCTCCCTTTTGACCAGCACTAACATCTTCCTCAACAATTATGACTTATCTGTCTGCAATATTCCCTCCTTCCTCTCGAATCCCCCCAGCTCACTCACTTGTCCCACTTCAATAAACTCTCCACTAGACTTTTGCACCCTTTTGCCATCTTCCCTTATATTGTTATCCGATATCAGCGTAACCCCCCTTCCTCTGTCGTCAAGAACCCATTCCCTCCTTCCTCCCACCTCTCCTCTCCTCTATTCTCAGGAACCTCCACACTCCCCTTCTCTTTCCCGCTTTCTCCCATTCAATTTCTCGAACTACTTGTTTCTTCTAGTATTTTATCCGTCATACCTGGTTTGTCTTCATCTCTATCCTAGGGATCCCAACCATGCCTTCAGCTTTTAATCCAAAAGCACACTTTCCAAAGGGAATATCAAGCATGGTTTAAAAAGTCCACATATTTCCCAATATTCCCACAACATTTTTCCATTTGCCATGAGTATCAAATGAAATATTAGTAGAATTAGCATCTTCCCCGGTGAAAACTACTAGCGATATGTGGAGAACATGAGATGGCATTATAACATAAGTTTGCAGGAAAATTGTAGATTATGGAGTGGCAGTATTATTGCCTGACTTGACTAATGGACATGATTACCACTTTGAGCAATCTCAAAATTCATTTCAGACGTTAAGCTAAATCTTTCTTGATTTAATTTTGTTTGTTGTCTTTTAGCTGCGGTTCTCATCACTGGAGGATGTACACTTTTCTTTTGGTATTAATAAAATTTCTTTTTTTTTATGTCCATTGTCATAATTGGAGTTTTGTTTCCAGTCTAGGAGCCAGATAAACAAGACCATAACACCACTAACTCATCATTTATTTTCTTCATAATGTACAGTTAACTTTCTTTTATTCATTCACACCTTCACGTTATGGCTCGCATAGCAAAGAAAAATAGAAATATCAAAAGTATTTAAAAAGAAAAAACACCAGAACTCAGAAGCTCAATACGACTTTGAACTTGTTCGTCAATTAAGAAAATAGCTCGGGCAGCATGTGTAAAGATGCCGTGGAAGATAGGAAGACGTACCCGGTCTTCGGGATGAAAGCAGGGATGAATAATTCCATTCATATCAAGATAGAGATTGTCGTATTCGATGTTGTTAGGGTTAGGTTTACTGGTGTCAACCGGAATAGAAATGCCATCGATCACGACCGGTTCTTCTTCGACAACGTCCACCACCACCAACGGATACTTCTCAGCTAACCACCTATAGAAGGCGGGAACTCCCATGTCGAATCCTTACGAAATCCCAAGCTTGGGTTCAGTGTTCCGGAATAACCAGAAACAGAACCTAAAATAAAACAGAAACAACAAACCCTAAACAAGGACGATAAAGAAGGAGAGTCCGTCCCCTTGCAGAAATCTGACCGTCAGGCAGCCTACACAAGACTCCTACACTTCCATTATCCCTCTCGCTTCTGGAGGGAAGGTTACTAGGTTAGGGCTTTGCTTCTCCCGGTTTGACAACCGTCAACCGAAACACGGCTTTTGGAGGGAAGGTTACTTAAACCTCCCTCCCGTTACTTTTTGTGACGGAAGACGATAACGGATAACCTAATGCAAAGTTTGTCATGGACAAGAGTGGATTTCGAGTTTTCGACCATCCACTATCCGGAAAGACATGATACCGGGAAAGTGACGACCAATCATGTGTGTTTTTATCAAAATTGACGGGGGGTTTTGATGCGTCAAAAGTAAGGTTTCCAACCCGTCGTTGACCCGGACGGTCGAACCGTCATCCGGTCGATTTTTTCAGGTCCGACTCTTATAAAACCCGATATTTAAAAAAAAACCGTTGAAAAGTCAGTAAAATCATCAACCCGGACATTTGAACCGGCGAACGGGCGATAACAAATCATTTTGCTTCAAATCAAGGAGGTGTGACCAATAAATCAAAAAAAAAAAAAAAACTTGCCACCATAGAAAGGGAAAGCATCATCAGGAATCAAGAGTGCACTTGCTTCCAATGAAGTAAGGTTGAATGCCGATTGTTGTGTTTTGAGGTGGATGTGTGATGCATGTATACCTTTGAATGCCATAACATAAATTCACAATATTTTCAACCTACGGTAAATGCAATTGTTGATATAGGTTCGGGATATAAACACACTTGTTGGGTCTTTTGGTTAAAGAAGTTGAGCTATTTGTTGAGAGTCTTCGTAGTAAATGGGTGAGATTCGGTTGTTCTATAATGGATGATGGTTGAACAGATATACGAAACAGGACTTTGATTAATTTTTTGGTATATTGTCCAAGAGGACTGCATTTATCAAGTCAGTCGATGCCCTTGACACAATTAAGACTGCAGAAAATTTATTTATTTTGTTGAAAGAGTTTGTAACTTGGGTTGGAACTTCCAATGTTGATCACATCATCACTAATAATGCAGCAAATTATGTAGTTGTAGGGAAAATGTTGGAGGATGAATTTCCTTGGTTGTATTGGTCACCTTGTGCTGCACATTGCTTGAACTTGATGTTAAAAGATATTGGAGAAATGGATTATATTGCTGATATGGTGCGGCGTGCATCTAAAATAACAAAATTTGTATACAACCACACTTTTGTCTTGTCTATGTTAAGGAAGTGACCTACTTGGACTGAGATTGTCCGCCCTGGAGCCACCTATTTTGCTACCAATTTCATTGCTTTGAATTGTATTTTGATGCATATGGTTGATTTGCAAAGTTTAACTATTGGTTCAGCATTTAGGGAATCAAGCTATTGATCCACCTGGACCTCAGTCAGGTCAGTAAGTCATTCGAGGAAGGTTGCTCATCATATCGAGGTCCCTTAGACCGGTACTGACGAGGTACCATAGGTCGGCCTTAGGCGAGGTGCCACTAGCCGCTCTCCTAAGGTGCCTGAGCTGTATACGAGGTTCTCAGACTGGTTTCAAGGTACGCCTCCTTGACTTAGTGAGATCCACAGCTATTTGTGTGGCGCTGAGGTGTCATGCGACAGTCCTGTCGTGCCACATGTTGCGATGTCATGGCATAAGCGCCAAATCGAAGTGACTAGTTCGATTAGTTTGTAAGCATCGGTCTAGTTTGCTCCCCAAGTCGGAAGACTTTAAGGGTTGAATGTAGCATTACGCAGGACTTCGCCATCTTAATTATCTTGGCACAAGAGCGAATTCATCTGCTCAAGGAGATGCAAAGCAAGCACTCCAATGACATCTACCGTACTAAGGATGTAACCATCAAGGAGTTCTGCAATTCGGCTGAACACCTTAGGAGCGAAGTTCGTCGTGTTGTCCTCAAGAGGGGCTTCAAATTGCATGACTGCCTCCTCAGGTTGCTCCACTTACACAGATTTCAATGCAATGTCCCTCGAGCCGATCCTCAGAGGAGTAGCAGACAAGGTCAATGCAGAGCCTGAAACCAAGGTGGAGGACGATTATAAAGAAGTTGGCCAAATTTGCATGTCAATCGAGGTGTTGAAAGTGAACTAGTCTTCCTTTGAACTGAAGTACACTTAGGTCGTGCTAAAAAACAGGCTGACCAATTAGAGTAGCGGCAAAGTCAAAACGCTACTGAGCTAGTTAGATGGGGACTGGCCTGCATAGATCAGTCGATGTGTCTCGAGGTTGGCTTAAGGAGGCCTTAAAGTTGAAAGCAGTTTAGCTTCCCCTTTTTAATTTTTCTAGTCGAGGTGCTTAGCGTAGGTCGAGGTTTGTGTTTTGTATAGGTTGAGGCTGCACCTGAGCCTTAGACGTAGTAGTATGTTCGCAGATTGTCAATGTTCCATGCATGGGGTACCTGCCTCCCCTCTAAGGTTTTGAGCTCGTACATGCCTTCGTCAATAACCCTTAAGACTCTATAGGGGCCTTCCTAGTTCAGACCTAGCTTTCTTGTGCCGGGCTCAGGTACCATAACTTTCATGAGTACTAGGTTGCCAATTTGAAATTGGTGTCTCTTAACTCGAGCGTTATAGTACCAAGCTACCTGCTACTGGTATGTTGCAATCCAAAGATAGGTCAAGTCGCGAACTTCCTCCACTAGGTTGAGGTTAGTCCGTAGCTCGTCCTCGTTGGCCTCTTTGTCATACATCTCAAACCATAAGGTTGGCACTTCGATATTAGTCAGGATGACAACCTCCATCCCATACGTCAAGTTGAAGGGAGTCCCACTGGTTGTTGTCTTGATCATAGTTTGGTAGGCCCACAGAACATTGGGCAGCTCGTCCACCCATAGACCCTTAGCTTGAGAGAGTCGATCTTTGAGGCCTCGCAAGATAGCTCAATTGGTCACTTCGGCCTATCCGTTGACTTGAGGGTCAGTTACCGAGGTGAAATTTTGATGAATCTCCATCTCGACACACTAATTATGGAACTTGATGTCTTCAAATTACTTTTCGTTGTCTGAGATCAACATGCATGGTAGTCCGAAGCGGCAGACAATGTTTCTTTAGAAGAAGTTTTGCATGTTCCAAGCTGTGATAGAGACTAGTGGCTTAGCCTCTACCCACTTAGATAAGTAGTCTACCACAATGACCAAGAACCTTCTCTACACGGTTGTCAGTGGAAAGGGACCGAGCATGTCAATCCCCCACAGCACAAATGGCCACGGACTAGTTAGGTGCCTCAGTTCGACAATGGGCAACCGGGGTATGTTGGCATACCACTAACATCTATCACATTTATGCACGAGCTGGGTGGCGTCTACCTTCATCGTTGGCCAATAATATCCTTATTGTGTCACATTTTAGGCTAGTCCTCTGCCCCACAACTATCCACCACAAAGACCTTTATGGATCTCTCGTAAAACTTCTTCCTCTTCGATTAGATGTAAGCAGCGCAAGTAGGGGAGTGTGAATGACCTACGATACATTGCCCGCTAATGATAATATAGTGAGCGAATTGTCGCTTTACCCTCCACGCCACATTATGATCTTTAAGGAGGGCCCCAAGGCATAGATTGTCGACAAGTGGATTTATCTAGCTTGGCTCTGAGGCCATGATGGGAGCGATCTCTTTTGTCACTCTTTCGATGCTAGGTCGTGGCAGGCCTTCGATGTAAACAGTTCTCTTTGTGATGCCCATTGCATCGTCCATCTTTGAGAGCGCATTGACCTCGGTGTTATCAAGCCTCGAGATCTGCTAGATGTACCAAGAGTGTTTTGCATTGGATCTGCTAGGTTGACCAACATGATGGGCTCCTAAGCCTTGAATTGCCCATTCACTTGGTTGACAACCAACTGCAAGTCGCTGCAGATGACAAAGTGTTTTGCGTCGACCTCCTTTAACAGAGACTACTTGGCTATAAGCGCCTTGTACTCAGTTTCATTATTTAAAGCTTGGAATGTGGATTAGAGAGCATACTCTAGTTTCACTTCACTATATCCGTAGAGGATTAGTCCAGCTCCTCTTCTACATTGATTGGACGAGTCATCCACATAGAAGATCTAAGGCTCCTTGTCCCAAGTCGGGTTGGGTGTCGTACTAGTTGATGCCTCAAAGGTGGTCATGGGCTCATTGAGCTCGATTGCCCATTTCGTCAACCTTCTTGAGACCTCGGGCTTTTGAAGAACTTGCCCTAGAGGTTGATTGGTTAAGACTACCACGATATAGGCCTAAAAGTAAGGGTGTAGCTTTTGGGCTGCCAATACCAAGGCAAAGGCCAGTTTTTCTATGTTGGGAGATCTGGTCTCGACGGCATGCAAGACTTTACTTACAAAGTAGATAGGTAATTGCACTCTATCCATCTCATCACTTGTGGAGAGGTGGAGTTTTAGCTCGTCTCAAAGTTCCAACCTCATTAGCAAGGGTGACGAACTTAGGTACCTTTTCATACATTTTCAACTCATCAAACGCGAGTTGATAGTCTTCGGTCCATTCAAAGTCTTGGTACTTCTTGATGGATTTAAAGAAAAAAAAGCATCACCCATCCAACTTAGACATAAACCAGTTTAGGTCCGCTATCTGACCTGTTAGTCTTTGTACATTTTTTATTATTCTAGAAGGTCGTATATCTAAGACAACCTTAATTTTGTTTGATTTGGCCTCGATACATCATCGGTTTACTATGTAGTTGAGGAACTTTCGCGACGTGACATGAAAGACGCACTTATTCAAATTGAGCTTTAAGTGTGTTGAAGACATCAGTTAGGTCGGCAATTAGAGTTTCATGGAATTTGCTCTTTGCGACCATGTCGTCTATGTAGACCTCTACTTTGTCACCAATCAAAGGGGCAAAAATTTTAATCACAAGGCACTAATAGGTCACCCCCAACGTTCTTTAGGTCGAAGGGCATGGCCTTGTAACAATAAAGGTTGGTCTTAGTCCCAAAGGGCGTTTTCTCTTGGTCGGTAGGATTCATCTGGATCTGGTTATAACCGGAGCATGCGATCATGAAGCTCAATACCTCAAACCCTAAGGTTGCATCTACTAGGCAATCTATCCTAGGGAGTGGGAAGCTATCCTTTGGGCAAGTTCTATTGAGGTCAGTATAGTCGATGCACATGCACCACTTCCTATTGGCTTTCTTCATGAGAACTACGTTGGCAATCCAGCTCGGATATTCGACCTCCTTCACAAAGTCCGTTGCAAGCAACTCTCAGACTTCCTCATCTATTATTCTCCACCTCTCTTGGGTGAAGTTCATTTTTCTCTATTTTACCAATTTGACTAAGGGGTTTACATTTAGTCTATGGGTTATCATAGAGGGGTTTATATCAAGCATGTTGGCGTCCGACTAGGCAAAAAAATTTAGATTTTTAATTAAAAAACTTACTCGTTTGGAGCATAGTGGTTCCTTGAGTGGTATGCTGATCTGCATTGTCTTCGAGTGGTCAGTACCTGAAACCAACACCAGGATAGTATCTTCCATCAAACGAGCACTTTCCTTGTTGTTCTCCATAGGCGGCTCCAGGTCGACATCGACCTGCTTCCTTTTATGCTTCAATGTCGCAATGTAGCACTTCTGCGATTCAAGATAGTCACCGCACATTACTCCTATCTTATGGTCAGTGGGAAACTTCATGGCAAGGTGGTATGTCGATAACACCGCTCTAAGGGTGTGCAATATTGATCGACCTAGAATGGCGTTGTATGGTGACATCGTCGCCAACACTAGAAAGTCGTGCT
This sequence comes from Nelumbo nucifera, assembly GCF_000365185.1. The sequence goes on from NW_010729087.1 coordinate 8,505,566, forward strand.
ACAACCTTGTCATATTCAGGTGGTTCCTGCTGTCATGGATAGGTTGGTCCGACCAAGAGCTCGGGTCACCCCGCTGTCAAAACTAACTACAGGAAAATCGACTGGGGCCAGATCTTCCCTCCACAGTCCCATTTTCTCGAAAGCTCCAAGGAACATGATGTGTGTCAAGTTGCAGGAGTCGACAAGTACCCTTTTTACCTCGTAATCATGGATCACGACCTTGGCTACGAGGGTGTCATTATGAGGGTAACGGATTTCACGTGTATCGTCTTCATTAAAGTAGATAACCTCTTCTACTCTTTGTCGCTTTGGCAGGTTCTCCCCTTCATGGTCCAACCCGTGAACTAAAGTTTAATTAGCTAGGGTGGTGGAACCTACTGCCTCCGACTCTTCAATGGTTGTGTTAATTACGCTGTGTGCTGGGTGGGTTGTCATATTGTTGCGTTTGCATATGGTGCCACGACTGCACTGCATCATCTCTTAGAGATGTTGGCCGCCTACTCCTACGAGAGCCACAAGGGGATCAACCTGTGGGGGCAACTTCACTATCTGTAGGTCGTCAACCCGCACAAAAGCCTTGAAAGGCTCGACCCACAAGGGCAACTCCACAGTCCATTAGCTGCCAACTCCTACGGGAGCCGTGGATGGCTTAACCTATAGAGGCAACCTCGCAATCAGGGTTGATGAGGCTTGTCTGGGCTGGTCATTATGATTTTGCCCCCTACAGGGGTTCCTTCGGTCTAGGCATTGCTACTATTGTCCATGGCTGGTGCTATTTCTTAATACTCAAAGAACGGGTGATAACTTAGCTTTTGTGTAACGTGTTCCCGTAGATGGCACCTAATTGATGGTGTGCAGTTTGATGTTCCTTGTTGGAGGACAACTCAGAAACTAGACTATGTAGGTTGCTTAGTCGAACTATAAAGAAAGAGAGAAAAGATTAGAGTACCCAGGACACTTTACCCAGTGTGGAAGTTAGCGAATTGGAGTTTTCGAAAAGCTAGAAAGCGAGAGAGAGCTAGAGAGCTTGAGTGCTAAATCGCACATCCCCTTCTTAGAAAATGGGGGTGCTTTATATAGGCGTTGGTTGGCGTGAGGTCCATGCACCACATCCAAGATCCCCGGGAGGCTGTGACTTATCGGTCTGAAGTCCTCGAAGGTAGTTTCTTATGTAGACTAGGCTTTTATGCCTTATCCGGTTACCTCCATAACGATCAATGCAGGAGCTGACTTCTGGAAGACCCAGGAGTGATAAGGCACATGTAGAGGAGGTCGGCGAGCATGTCTCGTAAGTCATCACTTGGATCTTAGTCAGGTCGGTAAGTTCTTCAAGCGAGGTTGCTCCTCACACCAAGGTCCCTTGGACTAGTACTAACTAGGTACCACAGGTCGGCCCTGGATGAGGTATTGCTAGCCGCTCACCCGAGGTGCCTAAGCGGTATACGAGGTGCTCAGATTGGTTCCAGGGTGCGCCTCCTTGACTTAGTGAGATCCGCAACTATTCATGTGGCATTGAGGTGTCATGCGGCGGTCCTGTTGTGCCACGTTCATGATGTCATTGGAGGGCCAAATCACCCTTAATTAGAAGTCATAAGCATACTATTGAATAATGAGTTTTGGAAATCATGTGAGACCATTTTGACATTTACTTTATATATCATGCAATGTTGAAGGTGAAAGAAGCGGTTAAAAAATCATTTAACAACAAGAAAACCGAATATGGCCTGATCATGCAGGTTATTGATAGAAGATGGAACAAACAAATGGGTCACAAGTTTCATGTTACAGGTTATTATTTTAACCCATTATTTCAGTATGACCCAAAGTCAATGGCCAAATCCCTAATCATCATGTTAGGTCTTGTTGATGTGCTTGAGAAGTTATGTAGAGATGAAGGAACATAAAAAAGGGTCAACAAAGAGCTTTCAATCTTTGAGTGTGCTTTGGGTGATTTTGGAAGGCTATATCCAATGAATGCAATCAAGAGAATGGATCCAAGTAATGCTTAATATCTTTGACTTATTTGTTATTTTATATTTCATTTTTTTATATTATTAGTTCAAGTGCTTAAATTGATTAACTTTTGTTTTATTGTTTGAAAGTGAATGGTGGATGAGGTTTGGTTGTCACACTGCAACTCTTAGGGAAGTTGCTATGAAGGTTCCTAGCCAAACATGTAGTTCTTTTAGATGTGAGCATAATTGGAGTGTCTTTGAATGTATACATACAAAGAGAAGAAACAAGTTAGAGCACCAAAGGCTCAATAACCTTGTGTATGTTCATTATAACCTCTGCTTGAAGGAACGGTATGAATTCAGTCTTTCATCTTCTTATTCATTCTATTTTATATTTATTAGTTATTAATTATTGATTCCTTCACAACTAGACTAGAGCTTATTAGCCTATGATTATTTGATTATAACTTGTAGGAAGAAGATGCAAGACCATGATCCCATTGAGGTTGAACATGTTGGCATCCTAGAGGATTGGGTAGTGGGTGATGTTGAATAGCCTCCATTGCTTGATAAAGATGAGTTGGAAAATAGGTTCAATGGAAATGAGACAACAACTCCAGTCACGAAAGTGTTAGAGAGATTAAAGAAAAAGCGTTCTAGGGAAGAAGGTAAATGAGTAATTGGGTAACTTGAGATTAAGCCTTTGGGTTTGAAAAATTGTGGTTGGTATTTTCATTTTTATTTTTTAGTGATTTAAGAATTTGTTTGATTGTCTATGGGCTTATGGCAGCCATGGAGCTTATTTAATTGGATGTTTTTTTTAGGATAAAAAATTACAGGTTTATAGGCTTATGACAGCCATGGGACTATGGAGTTGGATGCTTGCATGCTCTAAGTTCAAACTTTGAAAATCTTTAAAGGTATGAAAACTTAATTTTCATCTTTAATTTTTCTTTTCTCCACTTTTTTAGGTGAAGATTGATAGATTCAAAACTTAAAGATATTATTGATATGTCAAATAGTTAATGTTAGATGATTTGTAATTTTTTGTTATATATATATATATTGTAAGTATTAGGCACTTTTTTCTATTTTTTTTCTAAATTTTAATAGACATTTATTTGACTATTTATGATTTTGTATAATTTTCTGAATATTTATACAAGTTTTATTCATGTATATATATATATATGTGTGTGTGTGTGTGTGTGTGTGTGTGTAATATTTTTTTTTATGTTTTTAATTATGACATCATGGATTGAACCGTTCAATCTGCCTGGTCGAATCGATGACCCGCGACCTGGAGGGAAAAATAGGTCAACCTCCAATTCGGTTTTAAAAACATTGGTTAAAAGTCAAAACCTAGGGTCAAAACTTTTATAGTATCATGTCTCACCCCATTATAGATTTTCCTCATTAAAAATTCTGAAACATTACCCCTTGTTCGCTAATGCCACTGATGATGCTTTTCATTTTTTTATTTAAAATCACTAGTGTAAAATCATATCTATGCACACACACACACTAGTTGGGACCCATATGATGCGTGGGCTTTGTTAAAGAAAAGTTGAAGCTCAAGGTTTTTTTGGTAAACAATATTAATTAATATTATTTTATGAAAATAATATATTTAAGTAATTACTAATGTATATTTTCTTATTTTAGTTTATGAATTACTTATTGTTATTAATAATTTAATTTTAACAATTATTGTTAGTCAATGTACTTTAAATGGATTCTTTTATTCTTAAATAATAAAAAATACCTCTTTATATGTTGTACCAAATTACCCTTTACATATAATCGTCTAGCAAAAAGGAGAGATTTTTATTAACACTAAGAAAAAATATATAAACAAATTAATTAGAGAGAGAGAGAGAGCGAGAGAGAGAGAGAGAGAGGAATGGAGCCATGTAGCAAATAGACAACATTTCTTGTATATTATTATTACACTAGGAATGACCCCGTACTAAGTACGAGACCATTAATCTGAATTATTTCAATTTTTTTTAATTATTTATATTAGACATTTAGGTTAGGCTTTTTATTTGATTTAAGAGACTTACCATGTTTTATCTAGAGAATTACCCCATACTAAGGGGCAACTATAGTATCATTTAATTTGAAATTTACTATTTAACTATAAAAAATTAACATGGATCTTACATCTTTGTAATTGACAATTTATTTTGACCTATTTTGTTTGAAAATCGCTATTAATTTATGTTGTTTTTAATTTGATTTAAGAGATAAAATGAGGTCTTATTTGTAAGCAGTGACACCCACTTTAATTGGTATTTATTATTTATTTGATAAATTTATTTTTAAAAGTTAAATTAGGTTACGCTTCCAAAAAAAGTTAAATCTAATTTGCAATTAATAACCTATTTCATCTAAAAGAATGAAACTTACACCATTTGTATTAATTGTTTAGTCATTTTTATGAGTTTTATTTATTTTTATTTTTATCCATTTAATATTTTGAATATTTTTAAGTTAAAATATTTGTTTAATAGTTACTTTTGAAATGGTTGTATTTGAATAAAATTCAGTTACTACCATAACATCTGAAGTGGCCACTTTTTCTGGATTAGGATGCTAGTGCATGAATTTTAAGAGAGTGGAATTATCACTTTTGTGAGTGAATAGACTTTTTTAAGAGAGAGTTTATCATATTCTAAGATTCTATCTATTGAAATTTTACAATGCCACATGTTTGAAGGGTGGGGTTGTTGCGTGAATTATATATATATATTTGACCATGGTGGATTGGAGGGGAGGCATGAAATGGCATGTTTTGTGACATCTACCAAAATATAAAAAAGAAAGACACCCACATTTGATTTTTTTTCTCCTTTCCCACCCTATTATTACATTAAAAAAAAAAGAAGATGGTTTATAGCTACATATTTTGTTGTTCTCCTCTCCCATATTTGACTTTTTTCTCCTCTCCCACTCTAATACTACATGAAAAAAATAGAAAATGGTTTATAGCTACATATTTTGTTGTTATCCTCTTCCACATTTGATTTTTTTTTCTCCTCTCCCACTCTAATACTACATTAAAAAGAACAAAAAATGGTTTATAGCTACATATTTTGTTGTTTTCATATCCCACTCCCCCACTCTAGCTTCATTCTTTTCCTTAGTGTTCTATCTTATTCCTTTTGTAATCTTCTTCCCAAGTCCCAACAAAACTACAACATTAATAGATTATTATGACTGTGAAAATTAAATGGACTTGTCAATACATCCAATCTTTGGGATGTGTATCTCATGGTTTATAGCTACATGTGTGAGAGAAGCTCCTCTTTTGTTGGGACAACAAAAATATGATCTGTCATCGGATTTGCAATAACAACAACTCACACAAAAAAAAAAATGTATTAAGTTTATATGTCAAATAACTACAAAAAGAGTTACCAACACTCAAATAATTGCATGCCTACCATGTTCGGGTGTAGGAAAACTCCACTGAAGCATGGATGAGCACCCATATCACGAAGGTTCAAATTCAAGGCCTACACCATTCTTTAGGAAATAAAATTGTCAAACATGTTTATGTACAGAAAATATAACATTATAAAAACAGATCATTGAAATAAAAAACAAATATGTGAGAAAATAGAAACGCCTAAATGAAAGGGGAACTTCAATCCAAGGCTCCAAGCTCTGAACAAATAAAAAAGAAAAAGAAAATTGCATGGGAAAAAAGGATCACTACAAACCAATTGCATCACTTAGTCAAATACTTTAAAGTTGAGCTAACTACACATCAATGAACAAAGTTGAACTCACTAACCCAACAACCCTAGCTTTATATTGCAATTGTTGTTGATGTGTAATAAGTGGCTGGTGAATGGTCCCAAGTCCAAACTATCTTCCCTTGTCTTCCATAGATGGTAGGACATTGTTGCTTCAATGGTTTCTCACTATTGAAACTGTGCTCATATAGAGATACAGGACCACCACACTAATACAGGACCACCACTTTACCTTTCTCATGTAACTCGGCAGGAGTGGTGCAATTAATGCATTGAAAAACCAAAAGGTAAAGTCATAGGGTGTCAACTTTTAAATGAATTCATTATTCGGAAAACCAAACATCATGGTAAAATTTGCATGCACAGCTCAGGTTTGAAGAAACCTTTCACATCTTATAACAAAAAGTTATGTTTCTTGTAAAAGTTTGGTTTCCCAAACCGCCAAGCGTTAAAGGATTAGCATGTAGGTATTAATAGGGGTGCTTACCTTGAGTCAAAGAGGTGTTTAAAATCACTAAAAAGAAGCTATATGGAATTACGCAGAATTTATAAAATGTAAACTTAGAAAAGGAGAAAAAAGAATGATGCCACATCACACCATTCCGTTTTAATATATAGATATAGAAGATGACATAGGGAAGAGAGAGAGGTGATGTGGTTAATTAATCTATTTAATTCTAAAATTGGAAAATTAAAAAAAAAAACAAGAAAAGATAAGTAGGGACGTGCCAACATGGCACATTGCCTTTTAGTGTGTGTGTATAGATTTGCATAAATATGGTATTTAGATCTAACTTTTCTCAACTTCATGGAAATATGGTATTAGAATCTATACACACACACTAAAAGATTAATTCTATGGTATATTCGAATCTAATCCCATAACATAAATTCTATGTTCGAGCCGATCCAATGGATTTTATAAAGATTAATTTGAATCTGAAATCGTTAAGATGTTTGATATTCAAATCTGATCCAATTCAATCTAATTTTTAATATGAAAAAAAAAACAGTCTATACAAAGAAAAAACATAATCAATTTTTTCAACCACTTTTGTCATATATATTTTAAACAAAATCGTGGTATACATGTCTAGTCTTTTTACAAGATAACATAATAATATAAAAAATCAAATTACAAAAATGCAATATAAATGTTATATATATATATATATTCGATAAAAAAATATGACAAATTGATATCTGGATTCAACAAAATATGATAGAATTTTGGATTTGAATCAGATCATGATCTGGTCCTTTTGCACCCTACATGTAGTTGAAAAATGGCACAATAACAATAAATAAATTGGGAGGGGATCATTTCATTTCTACAAGGGGGCATACCTAGGCTTTTTTTTTACCAAATGGGGAGGGAGAAATTTCATTGGATTGTACAAGTAGTGTAGTTTGTAGGTAGAAATGCTCCCAATGGCTCAAGGCTCATGGGGTGAGCATTTGGTTTATTTGATTAAAACTCACCTTGAGTTGTGAGCAAGGTGCACTTCTAAAGGGCATCATTATACCACACACATGCGCACATGCATTGCATGGTAACGAGTCTCTATACTCTCATCTCTATAATGTAAGGAGTGTAAGGAAGTTCCTACTTAAAAGCCTATGACAAGTTCTTTTTTTTTTTTTTTTTAATTTTCCAATGTGAGACAAGACTCAGAAGAGAGAAAACAAGAGTTTTGGTGGAAACTTTAAAATCATTTTCCATAGTGCATGTGTAGGTGTGCTCAACTGTTTAATTAATCGATTAATTAAACACCCATTGGATTCAATCTCCAATGAAATTAAAATCGAACACTCTCTACATGTGGGAGTCATGTAGGTGATACAATATATAGTCATTGCTTTGGGTGATGTTATTAACATTTTAGTCATTGGTGATAGCAAACATCCATTATTGCTTTTTGGTGGAGAGGCCATTGGAGGTAGAGATGGGATTGAATGAGATATGATACTAGAAAAGTTTGAGGAGGTGTAGACTTTTTTTTTCCTTTTTGTATATTGAGGTGAGGTGTACACTTATAGATCAAAATTCATGGAGGGTTTTGATTGGTCAAGCTCAATAGTGGATGGATATGATACTAGGAAATTTTGATCAAATAGAGCCCCCTATGAATTTTGATGATTTTTTATTGGTTAGTACATTTTTGTATAAGACTTAAGTGTAAGATATCCAACTTGAGTACAATGGTTATTGTTTTTTTTTGGTGGAAATGGGTATTGTGAAGGTTCAAAGTTTTGTAACGTATTGATTTGTATCAATCGATACATATTGTTCCAAGAAGGGGACGATACATAGAATGTATAGAATTTGAGTATTTTGTATATTTTTATCCATATTAGGTCAATATGGACCGTATCAGCCGATGCAAGCCTGGTATGGATTGATACTTCCTCTCTTTCCCTCAATTTTAGCAAATTTTAAATTCAAACATGATTTCCCTTTTCTCTCCCGCAAAACCATAAGTCCACCCGAATGTGATGCCTTAATTGCTTGTCTAAAAAATATGTATTTTGATTGTTAAATTATCTTTATACTCTTAATGAATGTTTGTTAATAAATGCTAAAATTTGATTATTAAAATTTATATACTAATAAATATTAATACAAATTGAATTGACCATATTTTTGCTTATCTTAATAATATGTAATTTTCAGGGGTTACCAATTATGTTCTAATATCTCACACTTTATATAGACCACTAAAGTATAGTTTTTTATGTTCAAATAACTAAATTATAATCATATAAAACTCATATTTATTGTTGTCAATATATATTTTTAAGGATTTATTTGAATTTCCTGGTGTAACCATGTGTATCTTAATTTTTTGTTCGATAGTTGGAACCTTGGGTGTTGTTTCTCACAACTTAAACAATGACAATCAATATTTAGCCTTTGCATAGCTAGTAGGGTTTTTATTAATGAAGAAGGGACCTGATCAATCTAACTTAAACTTGGAAATGCATGAAGGATTCAGCACCCATCCATCTCTCAAATGAATATAGAAATCATGGGCTTCAGATTAGGTCCTGCTATCACTAGAAACAAAAATATGAAATATCTCTATGACTATATACATTTTGTGCTATGTAGAAAATAAGAGGATAAACCCACAAATAGAAAAAGGTATACAACAAAAGGAAGATAGAAACTCTCAAATATATTACCACACAAAGAGTTTCATAATAGTTAGAGGAGATGATGATTTAATAGCTAAGGCTCTAAGGTAAGTGGACCTCATATATGCACCTTGTCATCATCATGGATGCAAATAAATTGGATCTTATCCAATTTGAACCCAAATTCAATCCAGTAAAAGTCAAATTCGAATTTCCCTTTTGATCCTAACAAATCAAATTGAATCCATTAAGTTATCAGATCAAATGTGGATTTACACTATATATATAGCATATTATAATATATTATTTTATTTTATAAATAATATGATATATTATTTATATTATGTTATCAAGGTTTTTTACTACAATCTAAATCAAATTGGATATCTTATAAGGTAATTGAGTTTGAATTCAAAAGAATAATAATCTTAAAAGTCCGGTGAATTCTTATCGAATCAGGTATACCCCTTACTGAATTCGATTTGATCCTTTTTCAGCCCTAGTTGTCCTCATCATAATCCCCATGTAATCTATAATACCCCCCAAAAGGATTGAGATGTAAGAAAGGTGGTGTTTGGTTAATATAGGCGTTTTAACCTCACTTATTGGTTGGTTAGTTTTAACCAAAACAGTTATACCTCTTGTGTCTTGAATTTTGTTAAAGTGAATTCAAATAAAATATATTTTTGGCGATGGAACATTTTCATTTTTATACTAGCGGGGATACATGCGATGCACGAGATTTGTTAATGAAAGCTAAACAATAGAAATACATAAGAGTATACAATTGTTTTATATTTTTAACATTTTAAATAATTAATAATGATGATGCATGATCCGGTCGGTCCTAGCTACTGGTAACCTTGCCTCTGACGGAGTAGGAGATGCCTGAAATAGGGAGGAAACAAGAGATCCCCGGGGAAGGAACCCGGTGGGAATGCTTCGATGCTCAAGTTAGCACTCTTGGGAAAGCAAGGAAGATGAGAGGTTCTGAGACCAGAAAGCGTAAAAGTATCACTTACCTTTACTCTAGGGGAAGAGGGCCTTTTATAACCACCCTAGTGCACTCACTCCCAAGCCTCTGCCAGATTAGGTGTAACCGCCTTTGTGGGGGGCAGGCGTAACCGCCACTGTCTTCTCTATCAGGGTCATCTCTGCAACAAATGAGATGGCGGTAGCAGGTGGCCGTTGGAATGCGGTTGTCATTTGTCAAATCCCTGATCAGTTAGGCACGCCGCCTCAGAGTACGAACTTCTTTGTCAAGTACGGTTATTCAGTCATGTGACCTTGAGCCGAAGTGCCGGCTCGAGATTTCTAGGGAAAGCTCAGGTTCTACCTCCTGGGAAGCGTGGGTTCCTTTTTGGGGAGCTCGGGCCTCTTCTTGGGATATGGCTATGTCGTTGTGACGAGCTGACGCTCTTGACAGGTCATACCCGGTTGCTCCACGTGTCGCACAGCCAAGGGGTCGGGCCAAATCTACCTCCATCAATTGCCCCCACTCCCCGTGCCCGGGGTCTTGACCCGGCGTGGGGAGTTCACGGATTGATGGGTGGATTTGCCCCGTTGCGTGCTTCGTCTAGTTCGGAGATCCTCTGGTCTGACCCGCCTATGCTCTTGGCTCGAGGGTCGGCTCGGCTCAACCAAAGGTCAACCCGGGTCGCATACAGCTCACGCGCGGACGTCAAACGATTATCAAACTTCGGATGTCAAAAATTTTGCGCTAAACTGATTTCACCTCGGGGGTCATGCAGCCGGTTTTCCTAAGAGCCATTGGATGGCTTTGATCTTGACCGTTGATGCGCAGGTATAGCGGCTATAAATAGTGGGGGCCCTGGTCACTTTTCCTTCACCAGTATTCAACACTTGTTTCTTGAGCTCGCGTCCAAGGTCTTCAGCTCGCGTCATCTTTCCTAGTTCGGTAGCTTTTCCTTGGTGAGTTCCCTTAGCTTCTTTCAATTTCCTTTCCTTTCAATGTCTAGTTCGGGTAGCTTAGATAGTCTTTTAGGAGGGCTTGAGGCGGAGACCTCGGGTCGGGCTGCTTCTTTCGACAGCCTTCTGGATGAGCCGGAGGTAGGGCCTTCAGTTTGGGTCACCTCTGGTAGCCTGGCATCCACTTCTCGTCGAGTTCGGATGCCAAATAAGTTCGGACCCTCCACCATGACGTCTGAGAGACTTCCGCCTCTTGTTTGTCAGTTCAACCTACCTGAGGAGTACACTTATAGCTTACCTTCGAGCGACTTCCCTTGAGAGCACGGTCCGGACGAGATCGTGATTTTTCGGGAGCAGCTCATCGCCGGGCTGCGCCTTCCTTTTCATCCCCTAATCGTCGAAGTCTTGAATCACTTCGGCATCACTGTTGGTCAGCTCCACCCGAACTCCATCCGCAACGTTGTTGGGACCATCTCCCTATGCTGTGAATACGTCCTTCCTTTAGACTTAGAAATTTTCTCCGCCCTCCTCATGCTTAAGAAGCAAGTGAGCTTCCTCCCCGAGCGCAGGCGGGCCTATTACCTGTCTCCCCGCCCGGGATTTAAACTTCTACACAAGCTTCCAAGTAAGGTCCCGGCATGGAAGCAAGACTACTTTGTGGTCCGAAGTGCTACGGGGTGGCCATTTCCCACTCATTGGAGGGTGACTGTTCCCGACCCCGATGTCATGTTGGATAAAGACACAGCGGAGACCTTCCAGTCTTGGGCCCGGCTTGGGTTCGAGTGCCAAGATTACCTTACGGAGGCTAAGCTTATCCAGGCTGGTCTGAGTCCGGATAGGTTTTTTACTCATTGTTTTTTTCTTTTACTGATGTTGAGCTCTTTTCGCAGGTGTCATGGAGGCGGAGAAGACCCCTGGTGTCAACTTGCTCGATGGGATGAAGAGAAGAAAGCGGGTTACTAAGCGGGCTCGTGTTGAGTCTCCTCGGGTTGTGGAGCCCGAAGTCCCAAGCCATCCTCTAGTCATCAATCTGAAGTCTCCTAGGGAGCTTGAGGTGGCCGGACCTATCCCGGAGGTTGTGGTGGAGCCTGAGGTCGCAGAGGCTCGAGATGCCGATACTACAGAAGCTTCTCGTACCCAGACAGTACTCTCCAGTGGGGAGCCAAGAGGGGGCCGGTAGCGTGTTGTCGCCGAGCTGCGCTCTCCGCAAGAGCAAGAAGGTTGTCTACCCTTGAGAGGTTGCGGAATGGGCTGACCTCCCTCCGGGTCACATCGGCGCACGTGCTGCGTCTCATGCCATGGTGGTAAGTCGAAGTGGTTTCCCTTTGTGTTTTTCCTGTGCCATTATCCTCTTCTTGCCGGACTGACTTGTTCTTGCTTGGCAGGTAAACTCCTCCATCCACGCTCTGACTATTCAATCGGAGAGGAACCTGAAGCGGGCACAGGATGCCGAAGAGGCTTCCCATGCAGCGCAAGCCAAGCTGAGGGCAGCTCGGGAGCAGATCCATCGTCTTGAGAGTGACGCTTTGGCTCAGAAGAACGAGTTGGAGAGGCTCCGGAGAGAGAACAGCGCCTTGAGGCTCGTTGTAAAGCACCTCGCGATCTTAAAAGGGGGCTTGGAGCACGAGGTGGAATATCTTAAGGCCGATATCAAGGAGAAGTCTAAGATCTTCTTTCAGGCTCTCGAGGACACTAAAGTGAAGGCCGTTGACGAGTATATCGCGTTGGAGCGCTTTGATGACCTAATGGTGGGCTCGTATTGGAGGGGTTTCAAACTGAGCCGGTGGATGATAAGGCATGCGTACCCCAGACTCGACACCCGTGCCATAACCACCTTGTGCATTACTCCAGAGATGGCTCCCACAGCTGATGAAGACCCAGACTCTGAAGATGAAGCAGACCCTCCGAGTGTTGCCGAGGTTCCTTTTGAGGGCAAGGGAGGTGTGCCTCCGAAGTGATATGCACTGAGCCTGCGAGCTCGTTTTTTCTTTTTGGCTTTGCATTGAATTGATTGCAAATGAAACATCGGTAATGAAATACCTTTTTTGTTTAAGTGGTGCACAGTCATTCTTTCCTTTTGCCGAAGTGACTATATTGCCGAACTATTAGAATTAGGTCCCCAAAGCGAGGGGGTTTCTCGAGGCGGGTTAACATAGTATGGCTATACGCCCAATCTGTTCTCCGCCTGGGTCAGTTTATCGATTTGTCTTCAATAGGCCTGACTCGGAGCGGGCTATGCACCTCGGTTTTAATCCCCTTGCTGCCTGTTCTTTCGGTACTAACACTTGGTCTGCGTTGATGAGGTGCGAAGGTCATCAATAGCTCGGTGCTTTAGCCCTTTGGCTAAGATACTTTCCTAGGATTTGCCCATGCCGAAGAGGCGACTGGGTCTTATGGTGTCGAGGTCCTTGTTAGCTCGGCATTCTGGCTCTTAGGCTCTGGGAGTGGCTCATAGTCCACTTAGGTCAGTAATTTATAAGTAATACCGCCTTAAGTTGACGATGTTCCATGCCCGGGGTATTTGTCTACCCTCTAGGGTTTCGAGCTCGTACGCTCCTCCGAGTACTCTCTTTACTCGGTAGGGTCATTCCCAGTTCGGTCCGAGTTTTCCAACGTCGGGCTCGGGTACCATGACCTTGGGGAGAACCAGGTCGCCAACGCGGAAGTCTCGCTTCTTGACTCTAGCATTGTAGTATCGATCTACCCTTTGCTGGTACGCTGCGATCCTGATGTAGGCGAGGTCCCTCACCTTGTCGAGTAGGTCGAGGTTGGTACGTAGCTCGTCGTCATTGGTCTTGTCGCCGTATGCTTCCAGTCGTAATGAGGGGATTTCGATTTCGGCTGGGATGATTGCCTCTGTGCCGTAGGTGAGGTTGAAGGGAGTTTCTCTGGTGGCGGTCTTCTCTGTAGTTCGGTAGGCCCATAGGACGTTGGGTAGCTCGGTCTAGCCTGGCCTTCAGTCCACAAAGGATAGCTCTGTTCGTGACTTATGCCTGACCGTTTGCTTGCGGGTGTGCGACCGACATGAAGTTTTGCCGAATCCCCATGTCTTGGCACTACTCCTGGAATTTGATATCCTCAAACTGCTTGCCATTGTCGGCAATCAGTACCCGAGGTAACCCGAAGCGGCACACTATGCTCTTCCAAAAGAAGTTCTGGACGTTTCGAGCTGTGATTGTCATGAGAGGTTCAACTTCTACCCACTTTGTGAAGTAATCTACCGCTACTACTAGGAACTTCCTCCCACCTGTTGTTGGTGGGAATGGCCCAAGTAGGTCGATGCCCCATTGCGCAAAGGGCCTTGGACTGGTGAGATACTTGAGGTCAGTGGTGGGCTGATGGTGGATGTTGGCATGCTTCTGGCACTTGTCGCATTTTCTAACTAAGTCAACGACGTCTACTTTCATTGTTGGCCAATAGTACCCTTGTCGTAGTGCTTTTTGAGCAAGGGCCCTGCCCCCCAGGTGTCCGCCGCACAGGCCCTCATGAATGTCGTGGAGTACAAGCTCGGCTTTGGGAGGCTGCAAGCAGCGTAGGTAGGGGAGCGTATAGGATCTTCGATACAATCGTCCGTCTATTATGACTTATTTGGATGCTTAGCGCTCTACCCTCCTGGCGACATTGCGGTCTACGGGGAGGGTTCCATGTAGCAGGAAGCTCGCGAGTGGATCGATCCAGCTCGGCTCTGCTTGGATGACAAGAGCTACCTCCTCTGCCCCCCCCTGAGAATGCTAGGTCGAGGTAAATCTTCTATGTACGCGGTCCTCATGGTGTTATCACTAGTGCTGGCTAACCGGGACAGGGCATCGACCTCAACATTCTCCGACCTCGGGATTTGCCTGATGAAGTGTGACTGGAAGTCAAGTAGAGTCTCCTTTACTTTGGCTAAGTAGGCGACCATATTTGGTTCGCGGGCTTCGTATTCGCCTGTAACCTGATTGACCACGAGCTGAGAATCGCTGCAGATGATGATGTGTTTTGCTCTTACCTCTTGGGCCAGGGCTAGCCTGGCTATCAACGCTTCGTACTCCGCCTCATTGTTGGATGCCGCGAATTCGAAGCGTAGAGCGTATTCCAGTTTTGTGTCATTCGGACCGTGAAGAACTACTCCGGTTCCGCTGCCCTGCTAATTTGAGGAGCCATCTACGTGAAGGATCCAGGGCCCTTCATCCCAGTTCACACTTGGCCTTACCAGGAGAGATACCGGACTGGGTGAGACCTCACGGTGCTCGGACTCAACCAGCCTGGGAGCACCGAGCTCGCCCTGACTGGGGGCTTCGTGCTCAACCGGGCTAGGGACTTCAGGGCTGAATGTGCATTCCGCAACAAAATCCGCCAAGGCTTGGGCCTTGATAGCAGTTCACGGCTTGTACTGGAGGTCGTACTCACTGAGCTCGATGACCCACTTCGTCAATCGACCAGAGACCTCGGGCCTGAGTAACACTTGCCTCAGGGGTTTGTCGGTGAGGATGATAATGGTATGGGCTTGAAAGTATGGGCGGAGCTTGTGGGCTGCAATGACCAATGCGTAGGCTAGTTTTCCTATCTTCGGATATCTCGTCTCCGCGCCGGTTGACGATGTACCCTAGAAATTTACCCGAGGTGGCACCGAAGACACACTTGTTTGGGTTTAGTTTCATGCTAAATTGATGCAGAATTTGAAAGACAAAATGCAAATCTTGTATTAACTCATATGAAAATTGGGTTTTGACGACCATGTCGTCCACATAACATTCTATTTTGGTGCCAATTAAGGGTTTAAACAGCTTATTCACAAGCCTTTGAAGGTTGCCCCAACATTTTTCAGTCTGAAGGGCATAACCTTGTCGCAGTACAGGCCGAACTCGGTTATGAAGGCGGTCTTTTCCTCGTCGGCCGGGTCCATCCTGATTTGATTGTAGCCCGAGTAGGCATCCAGGAAGCTTAGCAACTCGTGCCCCGAGGTCGCGTCCACTAGGCGGTCGATCTTGGGGAGGGGGAAGCAATCTTTCGGGCAAGCTCGGTTCAGGTCAATGTAGTCGACGCACATGCGCCACTTGCCGTTGGCCTTTTTCACCAGAACGGGGTTGACCACCTAGCTCGGGTAATGAACTTCCCTTATGAAGTCTACTGCGAGGAGTTTCCCGACCTCCTCGTCGACCGCCCTCCATCATTCTGGGGCTAGGTTGTGTTTCTTCTGTCTAATGGGCCTAACTACAGGGTTAGTATTGAGTTTGTGAGTTTTGAGGTTAGGGTCTATGTCGGGCATTTCTGCCGCGGACCAAGCGAAAACATCTAAGTTAATGAGTAAGAATCGTACTAGTTCGGATCGCAAGGGCTCCTCCAGTGAAGCACCGACCTGAAGTGTTCGGGCTGGGTCCTCTGCCGAGACAGGGATGGGAATAGTCTCTTTCGTGGGTGCAGCTCGCTCCTCGTCCCGTTTCGCGGGTCGCTCCAGCTCGAGGTCGTTGGCCACCTTGGCTTTTCCCTTGAGAGCGGCGACGTAGCATTTGCGGGACTCAAGCTGGTCGCCCCACACTACCCCAATGCCAAAGTCCATGGGGAACTGCATGGCTAAATAGTAGGTGGACACCACAGCCCTTAAAGTGTGGGTGATCGGCCGACCAATATGGCATTGTATGGGGAGGGGGTTGCAACCACCAAGAAGTCGTGTTTGAGCCTCACCGTGCTAGGTCACGTGCTGACTTCCACAGGTACTGTAACCTTTTCCAGGGGCCTTACTTCTTCTTCGTTGAAGCCGACCAGTGGGGTGTTCGCGGGCTTCAAGTCACTCTCTTGGAACTGGAGTATGTCGAAAGCCACTTTGAAGAGGATGTCTGCCGAACTGCCTTAATTGACGAGGACGCGCCAAACTTCGAAATCATTGATCTTTACCTTTATGACGAGCGCGTTGTCGTGGGGGTAGTGAACTCCGCGCGCGTCATTCTCAGTGAAGATTATGAGGTCTTCTGTCCTCGTCTGCTTTGGGGGATTCTGTTCTTCTCTAGCGGCCTCACGGGTTGATGCCCGAGCTGCTGTCGAGGTGCAACTCGCTACAAACGATCCTCCAACGATCACATGGATCGTTCCTCGAACTGGCCTTTCCTCCGGGGGTTGCTTCTGTGACTGCTCTACTGGCCGGTTGCTGGACTCGGGAGCATCCCTACTGTGCTTCCGCTGCCGACCTGCCATATTGTTATTATTATTACCATTTTTCTGTACAAAATTCCTTAGGTATCTGTGACGAATGAGTTCCTCTATTTTGTCACGGAGATTCTTACAGTGCTCGGTACTATGACAGTGGTCTCTATGAAAGCTACAATATAAATTTTTGTTCCTTTCATTCGGGTTCCCTTTCAGACGGGGTGGCCACTCTACATACGGGGCGTCCTTGATCGTCATCAGGATCTCAGCCCGCTTCGCGTTCAAGGGTGTGTAGTCTGCCCAATCTACCGCGGGAGCTCGGAACGACTGACTTGGCTTCGCCCCCCGAGCTGAGTCTTTCTTCCTCCTGTCATCTTGGTTGGAAGGTTCGCTTTCCCTCTTCATTTTTTCAAATCTGCCCTCAATTCTTTGATTGATCTTCTCCTCCGTTCTTATGAACCTGTTCGCGAGCTTGAGGAATTCAGCTATGGTCGCGGGCTGTTTGACTACCATATGCCATTTGAATTCCTTGTGTGTCACACCCCTCTTGGCCGCTGCGAGCTATACTACGGGGTCTAGGCGTGGTATCTGTAAGCACGCGTCGTTGAATCGCTTGATATATTCCCGGATGGACTCCCCTTCCTTCTAGACTATACCAAGGAGGCTCTCCTCAGTTTGGGGGAACCGCTTGCTGGTGACGAAGTGTGCGGTGAAGACTTGCACGAACTGGGCCCTGCTCCTTATCGACCCGGGGGCCAGGTTCCTATACCAGGTGCGGGCCACTCCCCTGAAGGTGGTAGTAAAGGCCACACACATGCAGGACTCGCTGGCCCTCGCCAGGTGCATCTGGGACTGAAAAGCATCTACATGATCACTCGGGTCAAAGGAACCATCATATTTGTCTAGCGGGGGAAGTTTGAAATCCTTGGGCATGGGGACCGCGAGGAGTTCTGATGACAGGGGGGAAGGGACTGAAAGAATAGGAGTAGCCTTTACCTCATCTGAGCTCGCTTCCTCTTTACCTTTGAACTCGGGTAGGACACGGGTGGTAGTTCGGCGAGCTCGTCGGCGCCTCCGTTGCTGCTTGGAAGGTCCGGTGTTGGCGCTGCTTGCCTCGGTGTTGCCGAGCTCAATGGGCCTAGACTGCTGGTGGTAGTTCGCGGCTAAGGCGCCAAACTGGTTTTCCGTGAGCGGGAGCCCGAACTGAGAGCGCCGAGGTGATGCTGACTTGATAGGCCGGGAGGTTCCCTATCTGCCGGCATGCTGCGGAGCGGGGGTAGTTAGTCTCTCCCTCCTACCAGGGGATGAGGCTTGGCTTCTGGAGGGGTTCTAAGCCTGGGAGGCTTCTCCCCGATGAAGGCACCCGCCCTGAGGAGAGGGCTTGACTTGCTTGACAGCAGGGTGCCGAGGTGAAAGCTGTGGCTGGCTTTGAGGCAGTTGGGGGAACTGCTGTTGGTAGTGGTACTAAGAGACGTGATGTAGTACCTGCTGTTGGTAGAGTTGGTGTTGCTGAAGCTGCTGCATTTGGGCTTGCATGGCCCGCATGCATTGCATCAAATCATCAAGTTGGTTCTAGCTAGTCGCCAGGGGACAATGGTTGGTTCAGCGAAGGTTGTATCAATAGAGGGGGGAAGGGGAACATTCACAGGCGCCACTGTTCGTGGCACATTCAGGCTAGGGATTCCGTCCACCGAGAGGGGGATGGTGAACTGCCCGATGCAGACAGTGGGGGGCTGAGGGTGTTCCCCAATGTCATTCGGGTCAGCATTATGTCTATTGCTGTTGGAGGAAGCCATGGATGCTAAGTTTTCTTTCTTTAGAAAAGAGCTAGAGGTTGGGGGAGGCTTTTTGAAGCGTTCCCATAGACGACGCCAAATGATGATGCAGGATCCGGTCGGTCCTAGCTACCGGTAACCTTGCCTCTGACGGAGCAGGAGATGCCTGAAACAGGGAGGAAACAAGAGATCCCCGGGGAAGGAACTCGGTGGTAATGCTCCGATGCTCAAGTTAGCACTCTTGGGAAAGCAAGGAAGATGAGAGATTCTGAGACTAGAAGGCACAAAAGTATCACTTATCTTTACTCTAGGGGAAGATGGCCTTTTATAACCACCCTGGTGCACTCACTCCCAAGCCTCTGCCAGATCAGGTGTAACCGCCTCTGTGGGGGGTAGGCATCACCGCCACTGTCTTCTTTGTCAGGGCCGTCTTTGCAACAACTGAGATGGTAGTAGCAGGTGGCCGTTGGAGTGCGGTTGTCATTTGTCAAATCCCTGATCAGTCAGGCATGCCGCCTCAGAGTACAAACTTCTTTGTCAGGTACGGTTATTCAGTCATGCGACCTGGAGCCGAAGTGCCGGGGTGGTGCACGAGGTGGTCTTGAGTTCGGATAGGAGTGTGGCCCAGACTGACCCGAGGTGCCGGGGTGTGGCCCGGACTGACCCGAGGCTTCGCCCTTCGCGGGGTTCCTTGTAAGGCTCGGGATTTCTAGGGAAAGCTCGGTTCTACCTCCTGGGAAGCGTGGGTTCCTTTTTGGGGAGCTCGGGGCCTCTCCTTGGGGAGCTCGAGCCTCTTCTTGGGATATGGCTATGTCGCTGTGCCAAGCTGACGCTCTTGCCAGGTCATACCCGGTTGCTCCACGTGTCGCATAGCCAAGGGGTCGGGCCAAATCTACCTCCATCAAATAATTATCTATATTTTTTGTTCGACTATGATATGGAAAAAATATGATATCTGAAAAATTTTGACCAATAAATCGGTATCATAAACGTGGTTGCCACTTAGGTGTTATTTATCAAAATTCATGGGTGGATTTTGATTGGTCAAAACTCTTATGGTACCATGTCTTTTACGCAACATAGATTTCCCCTGGGTTCTACTAAGATATGGGAAAGATATGATATCTAGAAGATTTTATATACTACTTTTAATAATTTTTTACAATAAAAAAATAACAATAATTAATTTCAGCTAGTGTTGTTCATCAAATTGAATAAACCGACTAACTTGTAGAGTTGGTCACTTTAATAGTATTTTCGGTTGACTTTGGTTCAACATTTTCCGAACCTGGCCAAGTTATTAATATTTAATACTTTTGATATAACTTTTTTAATACAGGAAGGTGGGAAATTCTCATATTTCTTAATCTAAAATATTTTATATCATAAATTTATTTTTAATTTTTTTTTAATAATGCCATTGTAATTTTTTCAATTTTAATTTAAATTTTTAAGTTTAAATCTTTCGAACTAACTAACCAAACTGAAAATTCACCCAAACTGATACAACCTGGGTTGGCTGGTTTTCACTAATGGTTAGTCAGCTTTGGGTGACCAACTCCCCAACTAGACTAGATCGATTTGATTGGGCAAATAGCCTAAAAATGAACCAAACGAACCCATGAACACTCTTAATTTCAACTAAATTAATAGTCTAATCTCTAATAAATAAAATAGTTTAATCTCCAATAGTTATTAAAACTTTATAGCAAAAATACACAATTATTGAAATTATATTGATAATGAAAATACAATAAATAAAAATACAAATATAATAAATACTAAAAAATATATTCAATTAGTCAATAAATAGTATAATATCTAATAAATATTAATCAATAAATTATAACAAAAATACAATGAGTGGAATAAATTAAACTTAAATAGCTAAATAATAGTAGTTTAGTCTCCGATAGTTATTGAAAATTTTTTGTTAAATAAACAACAAAAAAATATTTATACATAATTACTAAAAATATATTTATCACAAAAAATAATAAATAATACAATAAATATTAATTTTAGTATATATATAAATATATAATAAATATAGATTAAGATTTTAAAATTATTATTAATAAATATTATTTTTTTGAAATTTATTTTCTAGAATCATTTATTTATATAAGTGAAATTATTTATTTTGAATATTATTTATTTATTAAATAATATCATTATTTCAATTTTAAAATATCAATTATTTATTGAATTTAATAATCCATAAAATTTTAATTTATACTATTATACATAGCTTTGTTATTAATTTTTGTAAAATATTAAATTATTATTAATTTGAATATTATGTTATAATTATTTTTCTTGTTTTAAGATTTTTTTAAATTTATTACATAATTTCATTCCTTTAACAATTTAAATAATATTTTATTTTTTAATGTTAAAATTTATTATTTGAATAACATTTAAAATGAATAATCTAGAAAACCATAATTTATATTGTTAATACATGATTCCGTGATGAAATTAGTAAAAATATAAAATTATTAATAATATGAATATTATTAGTTCTATTATAATTATTTTTTGTGTTTTTAATAAATAGTATAAAGTTATTTTATAATTTCATTTGAATATTTAAATAGATTTTTAATTTTTTATTCAAACCTTATTTATATAAATATAGATAAAAGGTGGGGGAGAGGATAAATAGGATTTAGAGATAATTTAGGAGAAAGTGAGGGGGATAGTTTATAAGAAATTTTAGGCAAGAATATTATTTAGGTTATTGGGAACGTGAAATTTTGATAATTTTTTTTTATGGGAAATAAGAGCATCTCATTGATTGTTTAAAAATGATATGAAATAAAAAATAAAAAACAAAAGAATAAAAAAAGAAAAAAATTCTAAACTGCTGTTTTAGAACCCTCGTTATCACGAAGTTGGCAAATCAATCCATTGCTGCATTCCTGGACGTTGAGATTAAATATTCTATAAATCCGATGGTGGTGTTCATTGAGAAGGTTGATATCATTTCAAAGATGTTGAGTCCACCCCTTCAAAACAACCCACCTAAAGCTTGAAATCTCCCGCAAGATGATATATTTGAAACGATATTGCCAAGAAGAGATGCCCTGTAACTATAGTCTGAATTGTCAGCATCATCGCCTAACGTGGCTTAAATGGGATGGGAGCGATCAATCCATACAATACAAGTCACCAGCTCATTGAAGTGAAACGTATGTCATGCGGCAATGTAATTTCACAGTTTCAGTTTGTAGCGATCAGTCCATACAATACACACGACCCAACTTTATCGGATCTCAACTCTATTCTGAGGAGTTTCACCCAAGAAAAGCTCCAGAGCTCCCTCCCTCCACTCGTCACAAATGGAGGGAACCATTACAGGCTTTACAGCCCACTTAACTACTGCCCACCTCAACTTTAACCTGCAAAGTAAACCAAAAACCATTGTCGACAGAAGAAACCAAAACGTCAGAATTCAAATTAAATCCATTTACCATTTCAATTCACTAAGACGTTTTGTTTCTTCTCCTTCAATGTCTGCCGCTTCTTCTTCCTCTGTAAACGGTTTGTCTGTGATCAAGAGCTCTCTGATCGATCCAGATGGAGGAACTCTTGTTGATCTTCTCGTGCCGGAGAGCGAAAGGGCTTCGAAGAAGGCCGAGGCTGAGTCGATGCCCAAGGTGAAGCTTACCAAGATAGATCTTGAATGGGTTCATGTTATTAGTGAGGGGTGGGCTAGTCCTTTAAGGGGCTTTATGAGGGAAGATGAGTACTTGCAGAGCTTGCATTTTAACTTTCTACGTTTGAAGGATGGAAGTATCATCAATATGTCTCTTCCTATCGTCTTGGCCATTCACGATAAAGATAAGGAGGAAATTGGGTCATCTCCTCATGTGGGTTTGGTTGGACCAAATGGAGATTTAATTGGTATCCTTCGAAGGTGAGTCTCTCTCTCTCTCTCTCTCTCTCCCCTAAGATAATTGTAAACGAATCTTCTAATTTCTCCATACCGACGTTTATGAAAATTGAAATATGGCTTCTTCTATGAATTTACAAATGCGATCATACAAAAAACACGGAAAAGAAAGCTCGAGGATCATCGCGCGTTTCAAGCTCATTGAGTGGGATTGAAAATGGAGTCCCTCGTTACTACGAGATTCTCACTGAGATTGAAGAATGCCAATGATCCTTGACTTCAACTGTTCTTTTTCTTCCGATTGTCATATCTTTTTGTTTCAGAGATTTCTATTCAGCTGCTTGGATGATGTAGCTTATCTTTCATTGAGGAACTAAATTGAATTTATTGAGTGCCCCCCATTAACAGAGCTACAAGGCTTTAGATTTTAGGTAACCAAGTAACTAGCCGTTTCCAGTTTTATAACTCTTACGTTGCAAGGACTTACAATTTGAAGGAACAAAATGGCCGATCAAAAATCGTGTAGAATCCCAAATAGTTGGGATTAAGGCTGACTTGAGTTGAGTTTATCTTGTTTGGATGGAGAAAATTCGTATTTCTCAACTCAACAGTGTATAAAGTTGTTTTATCTACGTCTAATATATTGTCGTCCATGATTTTTCTTCTTGCCAGCACAAAAAAAAGTAGTTTTCTTTTCCTTCCCTCCTTTTTCTGCCTTAGACTTACTTTCTTCTTGATGTACCACTTTAGTTTTGAACTGTAATCCCACAAGATAGGCTGTGACTGGAAATTTGTGAGTGGATGTACAAGTTTTACATGACCTTACACATTCCTAGAAATCTATACTCATGTAATTCCTAATAACAACCATGGAGTTGGATTCTTAAGGGTTTGTTCTTGGTGTAAAGACCATCAGTGTAATGTACTTTGCAGTAATTTTTTTTTGGTATACAGACGCACTTTGCAATCTGGAGATGGGTTAATGGTTATGCTGGAAAATCACAACGGTTATATATTATATGGTCTTAAGAGTAGTTCTACTTCAATTTTCTAAAGTTGGTTCATGATTCTCTCTCCTGTTCTTTTGACTGCCTTTACTCTGTTTTAACATTTTATCCATTTCTAGTACAGTATTCAAATATATAAACACAACAAAGAAGAACGAATTGCTAGAACATGGGGAACAACTGCTCCGGGATTACCTTATGTTGAGGAGGTAATTAGTCCAGCTGGAAATTGGCTCATCGGTGGGGATCTGGAAGTATTAGAACCTATCAGATATAATGATGGTCTTGATCACTACAGGCTCTCACCCCAAGAACTCCGGAAAGAATTTGATAGGCGTCAGGCTGATGCAGTGTTTGCTTTTCAGCTAAGAAACCCTGTGCATAATGGACATGCATTATTGATGAATGATACACGCCGGAGACTCTTGGAAATGGGTTATAAAAATCCAATTCTATTGCTTCACCCTTTAGGTGGTTTTACAAAGGTGGATGATGTCCCATTGGATGTTCGGATGGAACAACATGGCAAGGTGAGTCTTCATCCATTTTATAAGGAGCATATAGGTGGGAAAACATCTAACTATTCATGGATATTCACTTGCATTGTTATGACAGATCTGCAAGGAAATAAGTAGGAAATTTGCTTCTCTAGTCAAAACAGGAAAGAAACCTCTTTGAATCAGTGTTCATATCATCCCTTTTAGAAAGCACACTTAATGCTTTTTCATGGGTGTTTCAGCCTCATTCCCCCAGTCAACAACAACACTTTGAGAATCTAATAGTTTGCTGCAAGGGAAATCAGTGGCTTGTTTAACTAGCCCAGAACTTTCATGGCTTTTTTATATATTGTTAATAAATGTTTGACTTTCCTTTAAAAGCTCTTTTCCTTTTCAGGTTCTAGAAGATGGAGTTCTGGATCCTGAAACCACTATTGTTTCCATATTCCCATCACCCATGCATTATGCTGGTCCAACTGAAGTTCAGTGGCATGCCAAGGCACGGATAAATGCAGGGGCTAATTTCTATATTGTAGGTCGTGATCCTGCTGGTATGGGTCATCCTACAGAGAAGAGAGATTTATATGATCCTGATCATGGCAAAAAGGTCTTGAGCATGGCTCCTGGGTTGGAGAAACTAAATATTTTGCCATTCAGGGTATGCCTCTCGTAGCACCATTGCTTTTACAAGTTGCAACTATTAAACTCTGCTGCTTCCTTATACCAATTTCTATTGGTTGGCAAATACAATATCTGTGGATGGTCAGTATGGAGTAGTTGTAATGCCACCTTGATAGTGTTAAAATTTCGTGTAATATCCATAACATTTTCTTGGACAGTTTAACCAAGGTTTTTACATGCAAATAGCTGCTGGAATTTGCAAAATTACCTTTTGTAAGTTTATATGTCTCTAGATTTTCAGCTCTCTTCTTACTCATTTCTCAGCAATTCAAGAAAGATTGTCAGGAAAGAACAAATGTTTGGTTGTTGAGTTAAATCATCAACTCTTTGGGTATATTTATATTAGTTTTCAAATCTTCCATATCATTGGAAGTGGATGGCATGTTTTTGAATACTAGGAGATTTAATCTGGAAAATTGCTTTAGATTTACAATAATGCAATTTAAAGTTTCATTTCCTAACATATTTTCCAGGTGGCAGCATATGACATATCAGAAAAGAAAATGGAATTTTTTGATCCTTCACGTGCTAAAGATTTTCTCTTTATATCTGGCACCAAGGTAAGGACAAAGTTCTCTTCCTTCTGATTGAAAAAGGCTATTTCAAGAAAAATATAAATATCTAGTGAAAAATAAAATACAAAAGTCTGGTGGAAAACCTAAGGGGGTATTCACCAATGTATATGCTTTTTTCTTCTAAAATAAAAACAGCTGCCACATCAGCATAAATGTATTGTTTTGCTGACATGGCAGTTGTTTTTGTTTTAGAAAACAAAACCATTCACATCCCCTGCATAACTTCTTATTTATGGTTAAGGGTACCAATGGACTGGTTTTGGATTGGACGGACCAACAAGACATATTGGATTGGACCAATCCAGTCCAAAATATTTATTAGATTGGATTGGACTTGGCCCGTCCGTAACAAATTTATATTGGATCGGGTTGGATTAAGTCAATATCTGGTCCATTGATATAAGATAAGAATATATGTGCCAATGGACCGGGTTTGGGTTGAAACCAATATAAATCAAAATGAATTTGAACAGATAGAATGGTCCAGACATTCAATTGGACCGGTCCAAATTGGTCCAAAACATTCATTGGATTGGATTGGACCTGGTCCATTTATAATGGACTCACATTGGACTGGGTCGGATTGGACCAAATCCAGTCCAATTGACACCCCTATTTATGGTAATGTTGTTTTGTCCCTTTAGAATATGTTAATTGTAATACAGCATGCATTTAGGTTGGGCATATTTGCTTCACAGTTTATTTTATTATTTTCTCCATTTTATTTTATCAAGAAGTGGTTTGGAGAGATATCATGTGCTCTTCCTTTTGATATTTGGAAACAACCACAATGATCTGTTACAAGTTCAGCATATTGTTTCTATTTTTTTTTTTTGGGGGGGGGTGTGGATAGTTTGAGTTTAAAATTAGTTGGATAAATCTCTTTTTGGCTTCGGAATGCTAAAATAGAGAATATTATCTTTTTTTTTTCACAAGAAAATTGTTAATAATTTTTAAGAAGTTGTTTTTCTTTCTGTCAGGATTAGGATTATCATGTCATCTTTATTGCACAAGAATTTCTGAATCTTATTTGGTGGGTTTACTTGACTATTGCAGATGCGGACTTATGCAAGAAGTGGAGAGAACCCTCCTGATGGATTTATGTGCCCAGGAGGGTGGCAAGTCCTAGTAAACTATTATATGAGCTTACAAAGTGAAGAGGCTGGTGAACAGCCAGCTGTTTTATCTTCCTAGATATATATATATATATATATATATCTATATCTAGGAAGATAAAACATTAGAGTGAAGGAGCAGACGGAATTAAGTTTGGAGCAAGTTATCTTAGGTTCCAATGAAACATTAGAGTGAAGGAGCAGATGGAATGAGTTTGGAGCAAGTTATCCTATGTCCCAATGAAGCATTTGATAATTTGAATTTTGAATCACTAAACCCAAGAGAGGCCATTCATGTTGTTGTGTTGAAAAAAAAAAAACCAACAGAAAGAGTGGTTTATTTAGCCTCTAAGTCTTGCTTTTGAAAAAGCACTTTGTTATTTTGTTTTTAACTTCCATTCTAGAGGATGCAGGATTAATTTTGTACAAGAGCATGGTCCATTCTACCTGTTATTGTCTCCTGATCATGTGAATCTTATTTTAACTCTTTTTAATGTGAAATTCAGGAGTTGCACACCTTAAGGCTATATTTGGTTTGAAGGAAAAGGTAGGGAAATATAGGGAAACTTATACAAGATTTGTAAAGGTTTTCCTACTTTTTCCTTCAAACCAAACACAGCCTAAGATTCATTTTCAAAATATGAAAGCTTGTATCTAGTAATCCACTCTTTTTCTGATTTATAGGTGTGATGAAACTGCATGCTGACTGCCGAGGTGCAGTTTGTCTGGCAAATTGATAGGCTAACTAACCCCACATAAAGATTTGATAATGGGTACAACACTACAACCAACGGGTATTAGATGTGATACTACTTATTTCATTTGTTTATTTACTATATTCAGAGCTACAATCTCATTAGGGAGAAATGACTCGTATCTTCACTTGAGATTGAGAAAGTTAATCCCATAGCTTTATTACCGTTCTTTCAAGGAATAAAGGTTCTAGCTTTTTTTTTGTGTGTGTATGGCTTTCTTTGGAATCTGATGTTCGCAAACGCCAATTTATTATAATGATACTGGTATAAAGCGTCGTTGTCTTTAAAGATAACGACACGAGAAACAGAAAAAGGAAGGAATCCTATCCACAAATGGAAATGCAGTTCTTATAAGGGCAATATGAACGGATATAAATATAGTGGAAGGTCAACATTTCAATAATTCTTGTCTCTTATCTCTTGGTGGGGACTTTTAACCCTCCAATTGCAAATTTGATGAAAGCTACTTTACTGTAAACATACTTTCATGGCTCATAGTTTGAATATGAATTTGGAATCTTTCCACCACTGTTGTGACACAATCTAGGGGTTAATATGGAATTCAAAGGGCCACTCTACTGCATTTTTCACGAGACATCCCTCTCATGATCATTATTGTTTGGAAGCATTTCCACCATTTTCTTGATCCTGACATGATGTTTGTTTCATCTGAGCTGAGGTTCTAGACCTGTTCACCTCTTGGGGGGTGGGCTTTGAGCCTGACTTTACATTGTATCGGGTTCAGGCTTCAAATTTTGTCAAAGTCAAATCTGAGCGTGGCCATGAACAGGTCTTGACCCGAACCCGACACTGTTTTTGCATAAATAAATGAACTAAAATCAGGAGGTAAAGGGAGGTATCATGACGAGCCCGAATCTCAATAGGGCAAAAGCCCATTTGGGATCAGCTGTTCACACCGCTGTGTATAATGGGCTATGTACGAATCATGAGTAAACATGCTAAACGTTCTGTAAACATGTGCAAAACAAAAAAAATATAGATTGTACATGTGTTGTGCAAAATAAAAAAATATAAATTATCAATGTTTATAAAAACGATTTGGAACTGAAATCGTTTTGGCCACTAGTTTTTGAGTTGATAGTTTGACTGTTCGGTTTGAATGGATGGACCATTCTGATAAAAAATAAAAAACGGTTAAATACTATTGAACAAGTCAAATGGGTCGACTGTCGGGATCAATAGATTATTGACTAATTCAATAATTTTTAGTCAGGGACCGAGTTTGAAGTAAAACGGAACCGATTGCCAGAATGGTTTTCGGGCCGAATGATCTGACTGTCCGGATCAGTGGCGATTTAAAAACATTGTAAATTATACATGTGTTGTGCAAATCCAAGAAATATAGATTCGGAGCAAAAAACAGAAATAAAAAGAGAAACAAGAGACGAGGAAATCTACTAATGAAGATGGCGGAGGAGGAATCTACTAATGAAGATGACAGTGGAGAACACAAAGTGAGTGGCCTCTCTCACACAAAAAACCTTAAACCCCAATATACCCCCTAAAGCATTCTTTCTCACTGTCATGTTCGAGGGCTAATGCAAAAGATATGTATATTAGAGAAAACCTTAAGGCTTTTGAAAAGAGTACACATACAATTTTGTAGAGTACAACAAAACCTTGTATTTTATATTATTTTGTATGTATTTGCACTATGCATATTTGCAGAGTTCGGATCTCCTGTTCATGAGAACTCTGCCCACATTTATTGCAGCTACACATGGAGGACATGTCATCATCTATATAGTATTATGCAGGGGAAGATGTTCCCAATTCATAGGGGGTAATGTATTGTGGGTAGGCATGGGCAGAGTTTTTGTGGCGAGGAGACCTAGAGTCATATTTGCACTTGTATTCCTTTCAAATACAATTTAGAAGGAGTATAAATATAAATACGTAGAGTGCAAAAACCTTGTATTTTGTATTTTTTGTATATATTTGGACTGTACATATTGTATTTGTATTCTTTCCAAACTGAGCCTAAGCAACATAACATACTTGGGATGGACTAATAATAAACAGGAAATGGGTCATCCAATCTCAATGAAAATTTCCCTTTGGCTCAATTTGGGAAAAAAAATAAAAACAAATATATAAAGTATAAAACCTTGTTTTTTGTATTATTTTTTATTTCTTAACCTTGTATTTACACTGCAAGGTACCAACCGATTGGTTGATAAGGTCTCTGACTAGTGGTAGTAGAGACTTGGGATTGAATCCCGCCTGCACCTGGGTTGGGGGGATGGGTTACCCTCTGTTGTGTAGCCCCTTAATTACCAAATTGAGTTTTTGGGTTTTTCTTAAAAACAATAAATGGGTCATGAATAATGTTAAAACAAGAATTAAGTCACAATTCAACAACTTGGGTGATGAGGGCAGATTTGGCCCTCCATTGACATCATGACACATGGCATATCAGAATAGCTGGACTACATCCCAACATCGCCTAGGCGACAACTTGCCTTAGCCAAAATGGGGTCCCAGTTGGCGACCTGCCTCTACCGCCGACCTGGTGACCTACTTCTACTGCCGACCTGGCGACCTGCCTCTACTGCCGACCTGGTGACCTACTTTTGCCGCTGACCTAGAGACTTTCTTTTGCCATCGACCCAGCGATCTACTTCTATCGCCGACTTGGCGACCTGGCGACTTGCCTCTATCGCCGACCTGGTGACCTGGCGATTTTCCTCTGTTGCCAACCTGGCGACCTACCTTTTTAGAAGCTTGCCTGTTGTCTCCAAACCTTTCAGGATCACACTGCATAACCGTAGGCCTTATCCCCATCCCGCCCAAATTGGAGGGAAATGGTAAGCCTTATTAACTGGCACATTATCCTCCTTCCAAAGCGGAACAGACCTCTACGTCGTGGGCCGAGGATTCCGGGAGCATTTTGCGAGACCCACGACAACCCAACTATATAAGGGCATCAGCCCCTGAGACCCAGGTAGATGCACAATTTTTAGTTCTCATAGCTCTCTAGCTCATCACCATTTAGCTAGGCATCAGAGCCACTTCTCCAGCTCGTCACCATTTAGCTAGGCATCAGAGCCACATCTCCAGCTCGTCACCATTCAGCTAGGCATCAGAGCCACCTCTCCAGCTTGTCACCATTTAACTAGGCATTAAAGCCACATCTCCAGCTTGTCACCATTTAGCTAGGCATCAGAACCACCTCTCCAGCTCATCGCCACTCAATTAGGCATCAAAGCCACCTCTCCAGCTCGTCACCATTCAGCTAGGCATCAAAGCCACCTCTCCAGCTCGTCACCATTCAGCTAGGCGTCCAAGCCACCTTCTAGGTAGGAACCATTCAACTAGGCGTCCAAGCCACCTTCTAGGTAGGAACCATTCAACTAGGCATCCAAGCCACCTTCCAGGTAGGAACCATTTAGCTAGCCGTCCAAGCCACCTTCCAGGTAGGGATTATTCAGCCAGGCATCTGAGTCACTAGCCAGCCGGGAGCTGCCAAAATGTACATCATCAATTGGCACCGTCTGTAGGAAACGCTACAGAAGGCTATGTTCTCACCCGATTCTCTGAGCCTCAAGTAATAACATCTTCAAGCAACAACAACAACGCTTGATCGAAAGAACCCCTTAGGGGGGCAAAAACAAAATAATTAGCCCAAATGAGTTTTCGTAGTCTTGCCCGGATAGAATCTCCCAAATTGTGAGACCACCCCCATATGTCGAGCTCTACGTGCTCTCTGCGAGAGTTGGCGGCCAACAGAATGTGAGGCCATCCCACAGGTTGAGCCCTCCGTGGTTCTTGTGGGAGTTGATAGCCAACAAACTGTGAGGTCGCGTCATAGACTGAGCCCTCCATGCTTTACATGGGAGTTGATGTCCAGCTGGTTGTGGAGTCACCCTTGCAGGTCAGTCCTGCCGAGGTGACAAGGTGCCTGTAGGCCGAGGTGCTGAGAGCAAAACTAGACTATCAAAATTCCGACGACCTGGTGACCTAGAGACTTGCCTTCGAAATGGCGACCTAGCGACCTACTTCCACCGACCTAGCGATCTGCCTCCACCGTTGAGATGGCGATCTGCCGACCTGGCGACACACATAATCAGCCCGAACGAGCCTTGTCAGCCCTGTTCGCGAGGCCGCTCCTACAGGTCGAGCCCTCCGTAGCTCCTACGAGAGTCGGCGGCCAACAAACTATAGTCGCCCTTGCGGATTGAGCCTTTCAAGGTTCCCATGCCAGCTGACAACCTATAGTTAGTAAAGTTGCCCCCGCAGGTTGAGTTCCTTGTGGCTTGTTGTAGGAATAGATGACCAACACCTTAGAGGACAGACACAGTGCAGCCGTGACACCGACCTGCTATTTAAATTCCAACATCGACGCACAAATCGCAAGGGGAAGACAAACCGCTCTCAACATCAAGGACCCCTAAGCTGACCTCAAAATATGTTGGTAATAGGCCAAAGGACCTATGATGAAGCACGGATCTACTCCCTTCGTTGAGCTGATCTCAACTCAGGAGTGGGGGGCAATTGATGGGGCCGATTTGGCCCTCCACTGACATCATAACACATGGCATATCAGAATAGCTGGACTACATCCCAGCATCACCTAGGCGACAACTTGCCTTAGCCAAAATGGGGTCCTAGCTGGCGACCTGCCTCTGTCGTCGACCTGGTGACCTACTTCTGCTGTTGACCTGGTGACCTGCCTCTACTTCCGACTTGGCAACCTACTTTTTGCTGCCGACCTAGAGACCTGCCTCTGCCGTCAACCTGGCGATCTACTTCTATCGCTGACCTAGCGACCTACCTCTACCGCCGACCTAGCTCTATCACCGACCTAGCGACCTACCTCTATCGCCAACCTGGCGACCTGGCGATCTACCTCTGTCGCCAACCTGGAGACCTACCTTTCTAGAAGCTTGCTAGTTGTCTTTGAACCTTTCGGGATCACATCGCATAACCGTAGGCCTTATCCTCATCCCACCCGAATCGAAGGGAAACGGTAAGCCTTATTAATTGGCACATTATCCTTCTTCCAAAGTGGAACGGACCTCTATGTCGTGGGCCGAGGATTCCGGGAACGTTTCACGAGACCCACGGCAGCCCAACTATATAAGGGCATCAACCCCTGAGATCCAGGTAGATGCACAATTTTTAGTTCTCGCAGCTCTCCAGCTCGTCACCATTTAGTTAGGCATTAGAGCCACCTCTCCAGCTCGTCACCATTCAGCTAGGCATTAGAGCCACCTCTCCAGCTTGTCACCATTTACCTAGGCATCAGAGCCACTTCTCCAGCTCGTCACCACTCAGTTAGGCATCAAAGCCACATCTTCAGCTCATCAACCACTCAGTTAGGCATCAAAGCCACCTCTCCAGCTCGTCACCATTCAGCTAGGCATCAGAGCCACCTCTCCAGCTCGTCACCATTCAACTTGGCGCCCAAGCCACCTTCTAGGTAGGAACCATTCAGCTAGGCGTCCAAGCCACCTTCTAGGTAGGGATTATTCAGCTAGGCATTTCAGTCACTAGCCAATCGGGAACTGTCAAAATGCGCATTATCAATGGGATATACATATGTTTATGGAACACTGACGTGTTCACTCATGTTTAATTATGGAGCCGATTATATATAATTAGTGATGTGTCAGCAGCAGATTTGGGCTCCTCAAAAGTTACCCGTGAATTTTGTTGAATTCACATTTGGATTAGTGTACAACCTAGCATGAAACCTTAGATTTAGAAGATCCGGACTTTTGATAAAAAAGATGCTGCTATGCAATTTAAACTCTCAACATTATGACATATTGCAATTCTCTTATGTTTGGTTGCAATGCAAATAAATTTGTACTAATATGATTGCAGTACAAATGAAGTAACTTAAGATGTGAAACAAAATAAAGTAAAACCCAAAACAAAATCAAATAAGAATTTGTTTTTTTTTTTCATTTGTATTTCTATGCATTTGTATAGGAATAACAATGAGGCAGGGCATCCCTTCCCTGTCCCTGCCCTGTAGTCTAGATGCTTTGTCCCATCCTCGCCTTGTCTTTGTTATTGGGGCGGGACACCCACTTCCCACTAGGGATAGAGAATCCTCAAATTTTCCCTGCCTCGAGACAATAAGAAAAATCTAATTGATGAGTATTTTATAAATATGATTATCATAATTTGGGGGTATTTATGAATTAAATTATGAATATTTGGGGTACTTTAGAAATGGAATTATGGGATGATAGGATTTTAAAAATTTAAGAAAAACTTTGAAATATTTTAAAAACCAATATTAAATCTAGAGATACTTTATTAATTTAACATCGGATTTGGGAAATTATATGCAAACCCCATCCCCACCCCTTCCCTGATTTGAGGCAAAAATATTTTTCCCATCCTCACCCGTCTCGTTTAAGATTGGGAAAAACCTGCCATGTTCAGGATTGAGAGGGGCAAAGCCCTGGTTTTATAGGAAAAATTGCCATCCCTACTTTTGTACTAATACAAATAAAATTGCGTGTACTGCAACCAAACACGGCCTTAATAACAAATAATAAAGATAAATTCATCGTTATATGTAGGCTCAGTTTAAAAAGAGTTCAAATACAAAATGACATTATACAACAGGTCTTCTCTTTCTAGAAAATGACATTTGACCTCGGTTCTAGATGGATTTATTTTTGGGGGTCAAAATCGACCTCCAATTAATTAACTAATTGGGAGATGTGGATTGTCTAGCCTATTTCTAAAACATTGAATCATTTTCTTCAGATATAGCACTACAACACTCAAACCAGTATAGATTTTACGATCTAAAAGATGGAATTGGAAAGCAAGAATATTGTTTAAGTCGTATTAATAAACTAATATATGTTTTCTCTTATTCTTTAATTTCAGTGTTCAGTGGCTTCAGTCACTTGTAGAACTCAACAACATTAACATGGGTTGATGACACAACCCTATTTAACAATAGAGGGATTAGGAATGATAGGTCAGCTATTATTGCTCTGAAACTTGAATTATATCATGCAATCAGAAGAGATCAAAATCAAATGCAAAGGGTGTATAAGTTATATGTTTTCTTGGCCAGCCTTGGTTTGCCGCTTGCATTGTTTTTCGCCGTCTCTTCATTTCACGAGGCACTCAGACGAGAAGTGAGATCGATGAATGCTACTTCTTTGCATGGAATTGTGAGACCACCCATAATTAAACAGCAAAATGGCCTTTTGGAACACCTCCTATCGTTGTGGCAGGAGGGGTAACTCATGATTTCTGGTAAGAAGAGACCGAGAGTGTAGGTTGAAAATCTGCAATTGAAGAAGACAAACGCATACGGCATACCCATGGCTATCCTTGAAAGGAATAGAACGCCGGAAGGCCACAAAATGATTTCTAAATAGGTTTGATAGAAGAACTGAAATTTTAGCTCTTGGAAGAGTGTAGCTGAAGACCAGGATTGTATGTAGACTGGTTTATTGCATATGTATTAACGTATAGAGGGGGAGGATATAAGTTAATGGGTTTGATAGGACTTGAATTGAAAGTCTTTACACTTAAAGGTGAAGAGTTGGAGATTGGTTTATGTTGTATGCATATATGGAAGGAGAGGATCTGAATGGATTAATTTGACAAAGAACTAGAGGTTGTGGACGAAGAATTTGAGTTGGATGTATATTGTATATATACAGAGAAAGGAACTGTTGTACTTTCAGTCCTTTTCTAGTCCTCTTACCCATTCAGTGGGTGACCCCACAAACAATGTGTCTCCCCACCAACTCTTGGCGCAATCGCTGATCATTCCCACATATATGTCTCTTTGAATTCGTTGTCCAGATAAGCCCAAACACCAGAGGCTGCATTACAACCAGCTAGCGTTTCAAAACAGGCAGCGTCTAATACCATAGGCTGGAAAGAAACAACTGATTCATTGGAAAGATGATTTGACTCTTAATTGGGGCTCAAATTAAGGGGGGTAAAGAGAAGATTGAGATTTGAGAGTTTTGAGACAATTACAATTGATTTACAAATGCATATAGATATAGCAATTGAAACGGACCAGGCTCTAGTGTGTATTCCAATTTCCAAATGAAAGCCTCTCGAGACTCGAATCGTCATTGTCGTGTCACTATCTCAAATTCTCAATCCAGCCTCATCAAGCTATGTGTGCAGTCTTATGTTTCCTTGCTTACAATCATTTCAGGGAAAAAGGTTATGTGACGAAGTACTAGATCATTTGCTACAGCCCTCAATCTCCAGTAGCCTATAGCTATGTGCTCTTGTTTTTCTATTATTATTATTAGCCTCTTTTTTTTTTGGAATGCCATATTAATCCTTAGATTTGGACGTGTTCTTGAGAAGTTGCATTACATATAAAAAACGGGTTGAGCTGAGATGAAGATCAGGGTTGCAATAGAACCGAGTTAAGCCACACTCCAGCATGTCTTGGCTTGGCGTGCACCTCTATTCAAGTTTGAGTTTTTGATGTGCACTTTATCTTCTTGTTTGGGCTCGGTTCAACTAAACATTCGAGAAGTTCGAATTTGGCTCACAAGCTTTTAAGTTGGATATTTTACAGGTCGAATTTAAGTTTGAAAAACTAATCAGGTTCGAACTCAATTAACATCTAATTCAAATTGAACCTAATTGAATGTAATGAAGACGGCCACAGATAGATGTAAAGGGTGCCTCTAAAAAGATATATGTGAAGTGTGTCTTGTAGATTAGAAATCAATTTTACACTTTAAAAATCCTGGTCCAATATTGTGTATGGTATCATGTAGAGAGAATGAAGGAACACAAAATGGTGTGATAAATGAGAGTTAGTGCTATAAAATATTAATTAATGATGAAAGTGACTTAAAAAAGGATAAATTCTATTTTGTGATAAAAGACCCTGAACCTTATAGAATACTCCGTTAAACATTTCAGAAACCCCATAGGCCCAAGCCACCCTTATTTTATAGGATCATTTTGCCCTATTGACTTAGTTTTTCCCCCTAAAATCCTAACTCTTACATCTTTCTCTTAACTTTATTTCAACAAAATTCATCTTGAGAATGAGATTATTCCATTGATGCCTTGAGAACAATTTATTCTTTAGAATGGTTGTTTTCATCATTTTCATATTTGTTACTTTCAGCCCTTAAAAATGTCAAATAAGCATTTTGGTAATTTTACTTTCACTATAAACTCAATTTATGGGTTAGGAGTCAAGTGTTGGAATCTAACAAGTTCAGAGGGATTTTTTTGTTGCAAAACAAAGTTCGGGGGCTTAAGCATCAGTACCCTCTAGTACTCACCAAAAAAGAGAAAGGAAAATTAATATGTAAATCATGATTTGTTTGATCCAGTGAAATGATTCAACAGCTCAACTAGTTAGGTCACTATGTCATTAACCAAAAGAACACATTTTTTTTTTGGGAAAATTTCTATAGAACTAAAATTCTTTGTGGAGAAGTGGAAACTCTTCTTGTTGGATTCATTTTACAGGTAATTTTATTGACCACCATCTTTCTGATAGTAGGCCTTGATAAGTTCCCTTTTTCAATGTTGCTTTGCTTTTGTTAGTTTTCTTTGTAACAAAATGAAGGAAAATTGTAAGAGCTCATGAAGCATTTATTTAATTTTGCTGTATCGGTTGCTGGAGAAGTCTTCAGGTTCAATGTTAAATTAAGTCCGGTTCCTAGCTCAATCTGAGGTAACATCTGAGCTATTGGTCGGTTTTATTTGGTTTCTCCTTTTTTTTTATTATTTTTTATTGTGAAATAAGATGAATCATAGCCAAGTTGTGCTAATAGTCTCTTAACTCTATCTTTGCAGAGGCTCAACAATTGAAGGTTTTCCTTTGTGCTCTCCCCTGCCTTTGCCACTGTTGCAGCAATAACAGGTTCTCCTTCAGTCACCGATCTCGGTAATGGAGTGGGCTTAGAAGTGAGTTTTTGTAATTTACAGTATGACACCGAAATCATTAAAGGGTATTTTAGAAATTTTAAAAAATATATTAATTATGTAATGTCACATGTGAAAGGAGAGTGAAAGAAAATTAATGGCAAGGGAGATTTTAAACAATATGTAAATTTCCTAAACTACAAGGATTCCAACGTTTTTAAAACTGGACCACATAAGGAATCGTTCTAGGGACTAGTTTTCGGGTTGAACGGATGGCCTGTTCTGGCTTAGAAAAAAAAAAAAAAAATTAAAAGATGGCCAAAAACATTGTCCAGGTTGAAGGTTTGATGGTTTGACTGCTCAGATCAATAATTCACTGACCAAATCAATGGTTTTTGGCCAAAAAGAGATTTTAGAGTGAGACAGAGTGACCGGTTCCTGGTATTTCCTGTCAGACGAAAATCATGAGGGATTTAAGAAATTTGCCTTTTTTTTTTTGCTTTTTGCAATATCTGGGTGATGGATAAACCAAGTTTGACTGGCTGGTTCAACCATGGATTGAAAACATTGGAGTTGAGGGGGATTGGTATATTGCTTTTACGAATTTTATTGGGTTTCTCTCTCTCTCTCTCTTTCTCTCACGGTGGCTGGTTCAACCATGGTGGTGCAGTCACCTTGAAGTCATTGTCCAAAAAACGAACACTCTAGGCTTCTCACGCAGAATAGAAGCTTGCCGTACAGAAGAAACATACAACAGAAAGTCCATGTGATTGTCAGATTGTGTTGTTATACACAGATGCCCTATTTGTTAAGGATGCATTTGTTTTAGGTGTAAATTCAGTATTATACCTGATGGGAAATGTGAACCGGTTTAGTTGTCGATGGGAATTGGGACCAGTAAATTTTAAAAATTTACACTAACCATATGTTTGGTTGTCAAGGTGTAAATTTTGTGAAAATTTACATCGAGGAGGAGGGAAGTAGAGGAAGAAGAAAAAGAAAAAGGAGAGGAGGGAAGCAGAAGAAAAAAAAAGGAGAAGGAGTTGAGAGAACGAGAGATAGATGGGAGATGGGTTCAGATCTGCCGTGCCGCTGCCACTGCCGCCCTGGGTTCAGATCTCTGGTTGCAGCGCTGGTGACGGAACAGAGAGAAAAAAAAAGGGGGAAGAAGAAGAAGAAGAGAGAGAGAGAGAGGGAGAGAGATGCCAGTGCCACTACCGCCCTGGTTTACACCAATAATTTTGATGTATATTTTACATCGATTGTCGATGTAAAAAAAATTCAAAAATCAATTTACATAAATATAAAACTATACGCTTTCCAAACATGTGGAAAATCGAACTGGGGTACAAAGTTTACCCCAGTTCGATTTTTTACCCCAAACAAACGTGGCCTAAAGGAATTCATACGTAATTTTGGTGTAACATGACATGACACAATATTTCTTGGATCTTACCACAAGCAATTAATTACTCTCTGCTGAGTGGTGACACGGTAAGGAGCTTTATCCGGCTTGTTGGAGTATAAGCTGAAATTGAAGAGTGACTTCGGACATAAATAATCAGAGTGCTGTGGTCCAGAGGCATTTTGTGAATTGCGATTATACTTGCTCAAGGGCCGGGCCTGATCAGGTTCTGCCTTCTGCTGGGCTTCGTCTTTATAAATAGAATATATTTAGGTTCGAACCTGAGCCCGACCTGATTATTGGGCTTAGGTCTTGAGCTTAAATTTGGCTTTCATATAAAGTTCGAAGCCCATGCCTGAGTCTAAAGTCTAGTTAGAAAATTTAAAAAAAGTTTTTTTATTCAATAAAAATGATTTATTTATATTAAAAACAAGAAAATCAAAAAATAATGAAGGATCTCACTATATATATATATATAATTGTGTGGGTATGTGTTTATTATATGAAATATATTTTTTTGTTATATAATATATTATCAAGTGCTTGGATTAGATTTTTTTGAAAAGCCTGAGTCTGACTTGAATAAAGTTGGACCTAATGTTTGAACCTGAAGTTGAGCCCGCATCTTAAATTTATGTTCAAGACCAACTTAAAATGGGCAGCCCTGAACTACCTGGCCCATAAACAGGTCTAATTGAAGGGGAATATCCTTTTTTATCCTAATGCAAGTTAAAAGAGCCATATGCTTTTTGTATTAGGGACATCTAAAAAAAGCTTTAGCATTCTATATACTTAATAATAACGCGAGTCAAAGTAGGTTTTGAAGCTGAGATCGATCTTCTGTGAAATAACGTTTTAAGGGATTGTTATTTACTAATTCAGATTAGCTGAACACAATGATTGTTTTAGCGGGCTGTGGAATCAATGATAATGCCCCATATCTGACATTAGGTAAAGGCTAAAGTGCTTCTTGAACATTCAAGCGGGTTAATCAAAATTACAGGTTAAAGTTGGATTTAAATAATAAGAGTCTCATAAACCGCTTCTCACACCAACTTCACTACACATCCTAATCGTGTATCAAAGAATATTTTCTCATGTAATTAGAGAAGATGTTTATAATGTGTGGCTGTAAGTGCTGTTTGGAGTAAATCCCAATTCACAAAATAAAATAAAAGGCAGTCATTACTAAGGTCTTTTAGCAAGACATGTTGACATGTAGTTATTCTCCTGCGTTAGAGTCTAGACACGATTACTTTGGAAAGCCCTCATCTAATTCATTCATCTAGAACTTATAGCGATATAATGCTGTAGACAATTAAACAATGGCCCATGTAATTAAAAACCAACTTGTATTGTGTCTATCCTATTAATTTCTAGTTTCTAACTTTCTACTGGGGTGGGATGTATTTGGATGTGGATTTGCTCCTCACACCAATCTCACAGAATTTGCAGCAGCACTTATAGAGAGATGTTCCCAATGGATGAATGTAATATGCTGCAAGGTTGATGTGAAATGCGCTCTGAGGAACGAAGTCCAAATTCAGGAACTTGGTCCCATTTGATAGGTCTTTTCCATTGATTGATCTGTATTGTCTGAGCTGCTTTAGAAAAGCTACCTAAAATAGCTTTACCAGAAAATCAGTTTTTTACAATTCACAAGCATTAACACCATTCCTTTTAATTTTTCCATCCTTGTAGCTCATTGTCGGTGTCGGTGTAACAAACTCTCTTTTGTATAAGATGAATTAGGTACCACGGCAGAGAGATATTCTTAACGTATAATTGTAATATACCATGGTATTATGGGTAACAAATCTGAGCCGTACCAGAATTGTCATTGTTTTTTCCTTTGGCAGCGAGTAAGAAAACAATGTTTTGGCTTATAAAAAGGGGCAAAAAATAGGGCTAAAATTTTATAAATATGGGTATTCATCTAGGAATGCGCCCTACTATTAAAAAAGGGATGTCAAATCGGAAGAAAGGTTTGGTTAATAAGTCTAAGAGGGATTTCAGTTAAGGTTAAAGTGGGACATTAATCCAGGTATATGCTTGATTCCAAGTGTATTAATGGCCACTCAACTAAGTTTTAAGTTCGGCTTCGATATACGTTCACATTGTCCCAATTTCCAACAGCCTCCCCCAATCTTGTATTGGGAATATCTGCCATTAATCTACGGTTAGGATTTATCTTCCTGAACGATAAGGCATTAATCTACGGTCAGGATTAGACCTGTTCATAGGTCGGGTGGCCCAACCCGGCTTGGCCCCGAACAGGTTTGAATACGTAAATGAGTCCATGGGCTAAAAAGCTCGGCCTACAATAAATTTGAACTGGGCTCGGGATTTGCCAAAATAGCTCGGCACGACCTATAGACTAAACCCAAAAACCCTAATATTCTAAGTAACCCTTCTCATTCATCTCTTTCCACTTTTCCAGTTAGCTGAACTGCCCAGTGCCAAACCTCTCTTCTCTTCACATCCTCCTCACACTCTCAAGCAGCCGCAAAACCGACAAACATTCACCGACGCAACAACTCCGACAGATCGGCGGTGAGTCTTCTCTCTCTCTCTTTCTCTCTCTCTCGTTCCTCTTCTCACTTCTTTCAAATCTCAGACACCAACGAGGCGGCGAACACAGGCACCGGCGGCGATGAGTCCTCTCTCTCTCTCAAACACGAACTGACTCCACTTCTCACCATCAAAATCGCATCTCACCACAAACTCAACACTGGTGGCGGCGGTGAATCCTCTCTCTCTCTCTCTCTCATAGACGTGAACTCAGCACCGGCGAACATAGTCACCGACGGTGAGTTTTTTCTTCTGTTAGGTCGGGCTTCGGGCTCGGGTCCATGTTGTAGGCCCGTTGGTCGGGCCTAACAAAATCATGTTTATGAAGAGTAAAAGCCCAGTCTGAGCCTGACTCGGCTCGACCCATGAACAAGTCTAGTCAGGATTCATTTAGGGGGTGTTCTGTAGTGTGGATGAGAAATTGGTGGGTGTGGATTGGTCCACACCACACCCTGTGACAAGGATCAATCCACACCACACCAGAGTCCATAGTTTTTTTGAACTGTGGACAAACTGTGTGGACTGGGCTAATCCAAACCCATAGTGGCATTTTGTAGTGTTTTGGCCATGTATCTCATGGCCATGTATCTACACTGACATGTACATTTTATGAATGATCTACACCAACATTTTAAAAAATGACTTGGAAACGGAATTGTTCTGGCCACTGGTTTTCGGGTCGATGGTCCGATCGTCCGATTCGAATGGATGACCCATTATGACAAACAAATTAAAAAATTAAAAATAAAAAATGGTAAAAAACCATTGACCCGTTATGACTTTTTCAACGGTTTTAGCCAAAAACCGGGTTTAGGGGTAAAATGGAACCGCTTGCTTGGACGGTTCCCGGGTTGAACGGTATGACCGTCCGGGTCAACGGCGGTTCGAAAACCTTGATCTACATAGTTAATCATAAATATCTAATTTTTGCATTTTATATGATAAATATATTGAAAAATGCATCAATGAATTGATATTAACCAATAAATATTAATTTTTTATAAAAACAATAGTAAAATAATTAAAATTTTAAAAAATATATTTTAAATATAATTTTATTGATAAAACATTAAAATTTTAAAAATTAAGTAAAATAATTAATATTTTATTAACAAAAATATTAAAAATGTGAAATAAACAATAGGATAGCCTTTTAGGAAAAATGTGAAATAGGGGATCAAAAATCAAATATGAACGGTCCCCAACCATAAAATTTTATAGTAAATGAGAAATTAGGATGTGCACAAGAGACAAGACCTGTCCACGCTATATTAGGGTGTCCCGTCCACACCAGCTGAATGCTACAAAATTTGGTCCCGTCCATGAAATTTAAACGGTTGGGAAGACCGGCTTAATCATTCTCTCTAAAATAAAACACATAAATATAAAAATATTATATAAGTACGAAAATATTCCCAATACAAGGATATAAAGAGCCGAACTCCTAAGTTTTAGAACAAGAATATAAAAGCTATGAAATAAAACATATTCCCAATAGAAGAATATAAAAGCTATGAAATAAATCACATAAATACTGAGATATTTCACTAAAAGAAGCCGAACTCCTAAGTTTTGGAACAAGATTTGTACCTCATTACTGGTATCTGCTGGTTGATACCAACAGTCATCAGTCAGCAGTGTATGTATGCAAGGCTTGCCAATGTCTTTTAAGTATTGCTGAAAACTTATTTTTGTTTTGAATTAAAATACCTAACAAGGGTATTTATAGGTTTATCCGATGGTGTACATGGCAAAATTGCTCCTTCTAT
The DNA here is from genome assembly GCF_000365185.1 of Nelumbo nucifera. The sequence goes on from NW_010729087.1 coordinate 8,548,390, forward strand.
AGAGAGAGAACTTATTCTGTTCACATTCCACGTGTCAATAGGACTCTCTCTATGTGACGCGTTAGTTCACCTTGCACCGATCGATATATGTTAGAAGGATTGCATGCTGAGAGATACCTGCAAATATATACAAAATAATACAAGGTTTGCACTCTGCATATTTGTATTTATACTCTTAGAGTCCGCAATTTTTCCAGCTGTATTAATTATTAACTGTTCCAGCCATGTGGTTTATTTAACAAACGCATTAATTTAGTCAGGTTTGGCAATTAAGAAAAAAAACAAGAAGAAAAAAAAAAGAAAAACCAAGAGAAAGACATACGGAGAATAATAATAGGGTTCAAAGTAGGTGAGAATTTGAATGTAGAAAGAGAAGAAGAGAAAATTCTATTCAATGATACGATCAAGGGCATCTTTTTCTCGACCTTGGAATGGAAAAAAAAAAAAAAAATCTATGTACATGAAAATGGTTATTCACTGATTACAAAATTGTAGATTTTGCTTTCTCGTCTCCCTCATAAGCCTTTCAAACGAGATGCGAGGCTAATGAAGACATCTTCTCGGCAGGGAATTGTAAGACCGCCCATTGGATGATGGAAGCCAAATTCTTCTTCAGCCCGATTTAGCAGGTCTTGGAACGACGGATGCTTCAAATAGGAAATGGGAATCACGAACCGCTTCTTCTGGTTCTGGGTTTCTCCAACATAAATGGCGATATGGCCTTTTGGGACACTCCCGGTTCGGGCCGCTGAAGTCATTTCATCTGTAGTCAGACTAGACCATTGCAGAAACCTCTTAGCATGACCCATCCGAGGCAGACGAAAACCCATGCTTGGCTTCTATTTGGGTTTTGATCGAGAATGTGAACAAGAGCACTCGGTTGCGAGGGAAGAGTTTTTATCAAGTGTGTGTGAAAGAAAGGCTTTGGGCTTTGAGAGAAGGATGGCAGCTCAGCTTGCACAAGGCATGTATATATAGAGAGGAAAGAAGTAGGGTGGAAGGACAATTCATCCTCTCAATTACTGAGTACTGACTGATGAGAGTGAATAGTAATGAAGAGACAGTTGCAGGGGCCGATAGTACTAGGGGACGTGCTCCACAATCCACATGGTTTTGCCTCCAAATCCGGTATCAAGATATTCGGAATGGTCGCATTATAGCATAATATTTGTTGCAACGAGCTATACACTATCAAATCGAAACAGCCTGGCAAGGAACTACTTGATTTGATGGGTGGATGGCGCCCCCTGGAACTGGATTGATAGATGGGCATGGGTTGGTGAATATGTTTGGTGTCAAATCCCCTCTGAATTCTAAAAGTAAAGGGCATATAGACAAGCCTCTTCTCTTTGTGTTTTGGGCCGTGTGCTTAACCAAGTAAGTACTTACCACAGACTTCTTGTGGTTCATTCTGATAAAAAAGCGTATCACACTATTTCATGCTTCCGCCCAAAGTGCAATGCACCGATCCTACATGGGTCATGGGTCATAACCCAAATGTATGTGAGAGTGTGAAACCAATTCGCAATTCGTGTCAGACTTTCCTCCTAACGGGGATAAAAAAATGTACGAGGCCCAGGGGGAATCCGCTCTGTAGTCTCTGTAAATGGGTTGTCTTAGCATGCATAATGCATGACATGACTCACATGCAGGGAGCTGACATAATTGATGTAATTACAGTCTCCATTGCATTTGGTCCATTTGAATTGAACAATCGCCATTGCATTGGGCCCGGGCTGTTAGGCCTGATATTAGCATCATTAAATTCGAATGTCCCAAATTCCCAATGTGATATAATTTGACCCATTCATATTTAGAAAGTGTGCCAGGAAAAATAGACCCGTTACCGTTAATGTTTAGATACATACAATTATTATTATTATTTTTTTTCAATTTTTCAAGAGAATAAAATAAGATAATGGATGAAGGAAGATCTAGAAATCTTCTGCAAATGAAAAAACGAAAAGGACAAATCACCAATGGATGAAGGAGAATCTAAAGATATATACATTTATTATATATATATATATATATATATATATATTTACCATATATATTCATAAAGTCAATTTGGATGTTTCATATTTACCATTCATGGGTTTAAGTGTAAGTCGTGATCATTTTATTTATAATACGCAATATTAAATTCATTTTTTTGGTTCATTTTATCAAGAATAAATTACATATAGGCATTTTCTACTTCGGGGTAGTGAGAGATAAGTATTTTGAACTTTCAATTGTGATATTTGAGTATTCTAAATTCTTAAAAATAGACACTTGGGTCTATCTATTAGTATTCCATTAATTAAACATTCAAGTAATCAAACATTTCCCCACGATGACATTTTCACATGAATAGCAAATAATATATTTAAATTTACTAATAATAGCATTATTTGATGATGATTTTACTCTGTAAAATGATTTAAAAAATATACAAAAAGAATATTTTTAATATTATATAATGAATTCAAGTATTTTTTTTAGGAGTTCAATTACTAAAGAGTTGCAATTAAAAGTTTAGAATACCTATGTCACTACCCCCAAAGTACTATACAAAGTTCCTATATATAATTTACCCTTTTATTAATAATAATATAAAATATTCTTACAACGTTTAGTTTAATTTATTAATAATATCCATCTAAATTTAATCCGAATCCGAATCCGAATCCGAATCCGAATCTGAATCTGAATCTGAATCTGAATAATAACAAATTAAAATTGGATATATATCCAATTTGGTCCGGCCCGTACATTTGCAGTCCTATATATATATGCCCGCCGCCCTCAGGTGAACCCCTTGAAAAATTAACAAATGCCCAATGCAGGTGTCTGCAAGTTGCACTCTTAATCCTTTGTCTGTTGAAAACGGTTGGCACTAAGCTTACAACTATCTACACAAGGGATGTTACATGAATTAAGTAATGGAAGCGACATATTTATTTGTTAAAACCAACACTACACATGCGTTGATTGATGACTCTATAGCTTAGCTGGACATTTGGCATCCTTAATGAAGCACAGGATCAAATCCGTGTAATTACAGGTGTTAAGATAGGTGGACCCCACTTACACCCTGCTCTCCTCTGTCCCCGTGAGGCCGTGTCCCTCATCCATAATGTGTACTTTATAATACCATTAAAAATTAAAAAAAAAAAAAAAACATTACACATGCAATGACAAACTCCTTTGTCTAGCTACCTCTCACCACGTATATATATATATATATTGTATATACAAACACTTGGAGAGCCACACTCATTCCACAACTCCAAACATCCACCATCGTTTTCAAGTGTCAAAGATTTTGTTGACCCGATTTATAGAAGTCTTCTATATATCTAGAAGAAAATGGGCCTCCATTTGCGTCGGGTGGTTCTCCATAGCAAAGAAATCATTCGAGAATGTTCTCTTCGTCTCACTAGACACCCAGCACTACTTCCATCAACAACCGTCAAAGATGTCCCCAGAGGCCATTTTGCTGTATACATCGGAGAGAGCCAGAAGAAGCGGTTCGTGGTTCCAATATCTTACTTGGAGCATCCGTTATTCCAGGACCTACTCATTCGGGCTGAAGAAGAATTTGGATTTGATCATCGGATGGGCGGCCTTATAATTCCGTGCAACGAAGACGCCTTCCTTGATCTCACTTCTCACTTGAGTGCTCCATGAATGGAGGTGCAAAAAAGGTAGCTTATTTCTTCTCGCTGTTTTTGACAAGCGACTGCATACTTGAAAAAAAAAAAAAGAGAAAAAAAATCTAATTAATTTCTGAGTCTGAATTCATCCCAATCCCTTGTAAAAAATGATTAATTATTCTTTTATTAATTTGTATATTTGTATTTACTGCCGCCAGTTATATATATATATATATATATATATATATTTTTTTTGACTCTTGTGAAAGTCGTGAAAGTTGTTCCCTCAACTATTGTTGTTAAATGAATTCGATTTTTCTTTAAAAAAATTATATTTACTCCTCACTTAATTACATATTCACATTAACCTCCCGATACATTCATCCATTATTAGAAACATCTTCCAGTGAATTACATCATCCCGCTTCTTATAAAACAAAATCATTCAAGAACATCTCATTAATTCGAGAGATAGTGCAACGGAATTCGAATCCAAATATGCTTTTCACGGCTGCAATGTGTGTGACGTTGGTGTTAATTGTGTTATGGATATGTTTTCACGGCTGCAATGTGTGTGGCGTTGGTGTTAAGTGTGCTAACTGAGGAGTGAGGATTAAATCCGAATCATAGATGCAATGGCTCTTTTTTTCGTTGAAAATAGAGGTTAAATCGGGCCCAAATTTGGACCGGCCCGGCATGACATAGCAGACGGCACATGGGCCGTGCCAGGCCCGGATGGTCCGGGCCATATTGGGCCTGGGGTTCTAGGTCTATGGGCTCGTACAGTACGACGTGATTGTGCGTGTTGTGCTATTTGTGCTATTTGTGCTTTTTGAGATTTTTTTTTTACATAAATACTTCTAACAGTTATAAACAATTATATAGGGGGTATTTATGTATTTTGATTTTGGGGAGAAAGAATGTAGCTAGTTTGGGAGACATTTTGGGTAGAGTGATAAATAACTTTACAATGATCAGAATATCTTTCATAACAACTAAAAAACGGTTAGTTTTTATGGTATTTTGGGTAATTGAATTATTTTCAATTCTTATAAATAGCTCTATCCTCTACTATTCTCATCACACCAATTTAACAAATTTCTTAATCTCTTTTTTAATTCTCATACTCTCTCAAGTCTCAATCTCTCGTATATTCTTTGATTTTTCAATTCTCAACTTTATTGAAGTTTCAACAAGAAGAATACTTGCTCAATAGCTCAAGTATCTCAATTTAGCAATTTGGGAGGCTTGGACTCTTGGAGTTAAACTGTTGAAATCAAATTGGGATTCTGAACTAGCAATTCGGGTAAGATAATTAAATTAATTTTTATTTTTTTAGAATTAAAAAAGTGATTGGCTCCTCTTGAAACTAATTCCCCAGCATGTTCAATGTCGACGATATTCAGTCGTAGCATGGTAGTATTAGCACTGATATGGATGCTATTGATTTTGACGGAACTTCCACCCCTAGTATTGATACTAGGGAAAATAAAAAGAAGGCCACTAAGTTGATTAGCTCGGTTTGAAAAATATTTAAAGTAAAGGAGGTTCAGGGGAAGGGAAAAAGAGCTATTTGCCAATAGTGTAGAAAAGACTTTAGCTATTGTAGCAAGGGTGGTATTGGCCATTTGGGCAGACATTTATTCACCCATGAGAAGAAGAAGAAGAAGAAGAAGAAGAAGAAGGGAGAGAAACAATACAAACACAAATTAGGGGGGTTGGTACTTTTAAATATTCTCAAGACAAAATGAGGCAAGAATTAACAAAATACATTGTACATGCTGAACAATCATTTTTGTTAACAGAAGATAATAAACTTGAAAAATGGTTACACAATTTAAAGCTACGAATACTATTAAGATCCTTTAATTTTTTTTATTCATATAAATAAGATTTAATTTATATGTTATCAAATATTAATTTTAAAGTTGCAATTACTTTTGATATCTGGACTTCTAAATTTAACATAAGTTATATTTGTGTTACCTGCCATTTTATCGATGAAAATTGACTTTTAAATAAAAGAATTTTAAGTTTTATTAGGTTTGAATACTTTACATGTTTATGGAATTGACAATAAATTATTTTCTATTAGTTTTGATAATGCTAGTTAGGGGTTGTACAATCGGTTGATTCGGTTCTATTCGGTTCAAATTGAGGATCTTACTGACTATTTAGTTTTACCATTTCCTCTAATTGAATTGAATTGGCCCTAACCGAATTCAGTTGGGTTGGTTCGATTGGACCTTGGTTCCACATAAATGGCAAGCATTTAATAAGTGTTATTAATGAAAAGTTAAAATGGACCCAAAACTAGGGGTGTCCATGAAAAATCGAAAAACCGAACCGAACTGATTGGTTCGGGATTTTTGGAAAACCAAAGGACCAGTTTGGTTTTCGGTTAACCTACAAAAAAACGACGGTTAACCAAACCGACCGGTATATATATTTTTATGTATATTTTATATATTTTTAATATATGTCACATATTTTCTATGTATTATATATAAATATATATTCATTATAAATATAAATATATACTTATATTATATTTATAGTGATCTATTTATAAATATATTATATATTTTTCAAATATTTACAATATATTATRTATCATTTATTATTTATAACATAATATTTCATATATATTTGTATAATATATTATAAATATAAGAAAACCAAAAAACCAAAGAATCAAACTAGTCAAAAACCAAAACCGACGGATCGGTTAACCGGTTTCGGTTTGGACAATTGGAAAAACCGATACCACCAGTTCAGTTTACAAAAAAGTGCTATGGTTCGGTTAATCGAACCGTGGACACCCCTACTCAAAACCCAATGGTTTTAATTAATTAATTAAAAGTTAGAATGACCCCAAAGCCCAATGATTTTAATTAATTAGCTATTATTAATTAAAAGTTAAAATAGGCCCAAAGCCCTATGCCAATGGAGAATTGGAAAATTGGCCATTTTCAAAAGTAATTAATGATTAAAGAACAATTAATAATGAGTCTAGGTTTTAATTAACTATTATTAATTGTTCATTGGAAAATGGAATAATTAATTAGTATAAAGTATTAAATAAAACTTTAATATTTAATATACTTAACTAAATAACAACATTAATTCGATTTTCGGTTCGGTTGAAAATTTCAGTCAAATTGAACTAAAACCGAAAACTAATTTTTGTTTTGAATAAAAATCGTACCAAACTGATAGCCGAATTAACCGATTAGCTTATTTGGTTTGGTTTTTGGTTTATCAATCGAATTTGAACACCCCACCCTTAATGCTAGTAATAATGATTCAGCAATAAATATTTTGAAATTTCAATTAAACCATGTTTAAATGGTAAGTTATTTCATATCAAATGTGCATATTACATCTTAAATTTATGTATTTAGGATGCTTTAAATCTTATTTCTACTCATATTTCTAAAATAAGAAATTGTATTATATATATTAAAAGTTCTGGAGCAAGAAAACAAGAATTTAAATATTTATGTCAAAATTATGGTTTAAAATATAAACATTTTATATTAGATGTTAAACATAGATGGAATTTTACCTATGTTATGTTAGAAATTTCTATTTCTCACAAACAAATTCTTAGTGATTTTTATAGTGCAAAAATATCTACTGATATTATATTTGAGGAAGACTAGGAAATGACAATTTGTAGAGATTTTTTAAACATTTTTATGATGAAACTAATAAATTATCGGGTATTTATTATCCAATTAGTTGTAATTTTGTTTATCAATTAATGATAATTAGTGATTGTTTTGCAAATTATAGAGAAATCCATAAGTTAAAAGTATTGTTGAAATAATGGGAAATAAATTTAAAAAGTATTGGGAGAACATTTCTCCTCTTTATTGCTTAGCTACAATATTAGATTCTAGGATTAGGAAAGATGGTTTAGATCTTTTACTTGAAACATATTGTGAAAATATGAATATTGAAATTGGAAATGAAAAAGAAGAAATTCATAATTTATTATTTGAAATGTATAGTTTATATGAATATGAAGTAACACGGATTAATAAAAATTGTACAACTTGTACAGCTGCCACTTTTGAACTTGAGTCTAGTAGTGGAAGAGAAAAACTTTTTTTATTTATTAAGAGGCATAAATCCACTGCCTCGACAACAAGTTCATTTATTAGACTTAATTTTTATTTACAAACAAATTTTTCTACTTTAGGTGATTCTTTTTTCACCTTGGAGGGAACAAATAATTTTGATATTTTAGTCTGGTAGAGTGAATATGTAAAAAATTATCCAGTTCTTGCCGTTATGGCATGTGATCTACTAACCCCTCTGGTGTCTACAGTTTCATCGGAGTCTTGTTTTAGTGTAAGTACTAGGGTGTTGGGCGACAAGAGAAGTTGTATAAATGATGAAAGTCTAGAAATGTGCATTTGTTTTAAAGATTGACTGGATGTTGAAGATAAATTACAAAACAAAGGAGGGCATGTCACTACACCTGATGTTTCACTTGAAGCAGATGATCAACGTCAAGAACAATAGGAGAAAATGATGAAGGTAATATTTTTTGTATACTCAATAGTTGTATAGCATTTTTTTTTCAAATTATTGTAAATTTTGTTTTAATTTTATTTAATTTATTTGATATTTTTTATTTTCAATTTGTAACCATTTTGTATTTTTATATTTTATTAATTTATTCTATTTTTCCAGTTTTCATATTTCATTCATCCAACCATTGTATGCTTTGTATCATTCAAATTTAAATAAAATAAAATTCCTATTTTTCTTCCAAATTGTTATTCACTTTGAGTCTTCTCTTTGACTTCTTATTTGGTTAAGCATTTTTTTTTCATTTCTTTGTTAGATTTCTTATTTTTTCAAATAGTTCCCAAAGGAAAGTCAAATATTTTAGTTTTACTTAACAAAGAAATAAAAAAAATAAAAAAATGTCAAAAAAATACAAAAAAACTAGTCTATCCCAGTTCGGCCCACGCCTAAGGCCCGGCATGGCCCCTGCCCATGGCATGGCTTATAGCCCGCCCCTCCCAGGCTCGTGGCATGACACGACACGTCACAGGCTTGGGCCGTGGGTTGTGTTGGGCTGACCCCCCAAAATTATCCTTAGGGAGGGCGGCATGGCCTACGTGGCCTGCATTTTGCGCGGGCCACAAGCGAGCCGTGCCGTGCCAACACGTTTTACACCTCTAGTTGAAAACAATGTAAATTTTGGTTTAATTTCATTTTGGGTTTTAATTTATTCTGCTTCATGTCTTATTTTATTTCATTTGTATAAACAAGATAGGTAAAATTTTAAACAAAAATAAAACAGAATTTGCACCCAAGTCATTTGTACAATCATAGTTTTGTGTTGGTGCAAATAAATTTGTGCTGCAATTAAACGCAGCCTCTTCAAACCTGGAAACATTTTCAATGAAAAGACAAAAATACCCTTATTTATAATGATAATAACAACTACTGAAGGGTACTTTTGTCTAAAGGCTAAAATAGGGAATCTTCCAAACCCCAAAACTTTCAGTCTAGTTTACAATCGCTTAGGTTTTTAAAACTGGACCGGACAAGAAACTGTTCTGAAGTCGTAGGTCTGACGGTCCGGTCTGAATGAATGATCTATGAAAGAAAAATAAAAAAAATTAAATAAAAAGCAGAAAACGATAAAAGACTATTGTCTGAATCGATAATTCAACGGTTGGACCGCCTGGATCAATAGTTTGGAGTAAAACGGTCCGATCCGATTTGAAAACCATGCTTCTAACGGTGATGATAAAATCCACGCCTGACGCCTTCTCGTTTTTGTCAAAATTTTTGGATGTTTAATGAATGCGCTGTACAATAGTGATTGTACCAAGACCAAATTTCTCTCCATCCAAACCATCCCATAAGTAAAAAGATGTAAATTTGTTTGGCAAAAGAGTACTCCAAGAAAAAGAATTCTTTTTTGGGGGGTAAAAGCAGGCATAAGAAGTTATTCACACAAGAACTATCAACCCAGGTCGGGGCTTGCTGGCTGTCAGGTGGGCTCCACTTACAGTACAGAGGGCATGGGATTATTAGGACTGAAGGCAACTGAGTGTTTCCTGGATTAACATTTAACAATGGAGAATGGACTCTTCATATATACGGTTTAATCAATTAAACTGTATCATATTGCCTCAAATCAGATAGATATCCCTTTTCACCCTTAATCCACCATGAAATTTCTTGCATGAACATGCAAATGACTGGAAGACAGCATTGTAATTCAATATCCTTTCATCACGCTCATATATATAATCTATAATCCAAGGAGTTTCAGAGTTAAAACCCGGAACAAATCGAGCTTCTGCAATTAGTTTTGCTTCGATACTATAATCATGACTAAATGCTGCAATAAGCACGCCTAGAGAAGTGCAAATTCCATCCCAATCTGCACTAATCAAAGCTCCATTTGTATGTAGCTTAAGATACCTAGTGAAACCACCAAGTTATGGACACATGATGCAAATTACCTTCCTCCAAACATCTTTGCCATTTACTTTAAAAGGGTTTGCACATTCCATTGCTATTCCTTCCTCCAAAACCACTTTCTTGCACCTTACTCAAAAAGTGATCTGTACCTTCATTTCAATCCAATGCTGTTAAGAATTCCTCACTTCAAATCTCAATCCCTTCCAAGCAAAGTTCAGAATTTTGATTGGGGTTTTTGTTAAACAACATCCTTTTCCAACTAGATAGATGATTGATCTTTGTCTAAACACTTGCCAATAGGATTCTGCAGAAAATGGGACTTAGGAAATTAATCAGCTTCTAACACCCTTCTATCTTCACCATCAAAGAGAGACATACTCAATGTAACTGATGCGAGGTTATCCTTCTAACTACCATAGATATCGAGGTTATCCTTCATTCTTTGAATTCTGAGTTCCACGAACATTAAAATTTCAATTTGATCACAGAATGGACCATTACCGAACCATCAATTGAACCAAACAGAAAACTCTTTCACCCACCACCAGCCATTTGATCAAAGTCTCATTCAAGCTTCAGCCTCTCTTAATGATCCAGATTGCAATTTAAAGTTTCCTAAAAGGGCCCAAGATTCCTTCCTCGCATGTTTGCCTGGCAGGAATTTATGTGGATGGATAGGACTTGCCACCCCATCTTCCTTAATTCTTAGGCTTGTCTTAACATCTGTAAGATTTCGAATTCTGAAATTCCAACCAAGTAATGCTTCTTGATCTTCTTTTACTCTTATCATAAGTTTCCCATGATTGAATGAATCCACTTAGCCATACCCTTAAGAACATGTATGCATGGAAGAAAGGATATTTATAAGCATTATAGATCAAAGTAAAACCATTCTAAATGATGTTGATAAGAAAATTCTGAAACCAATTCCTTCCAACTCTTCACAGATAAGGTCAGGTTGCTAGCTGGCATAAGCTTGGTCTTTTTCCAATTTCAAAACCATGAAACAATTTGAATTTCTTCTATTCCCCCTTCTTCTAACCATATCATCAAGGACTTTGAACTCTAGTGGCTAAACGAGAAATGGTATCATGTTCCACATAATTCATGTATTCATGTTCATGCTGATCAAGTATTTTACCTCTACATCTAGTTTTTGGAAATTTTACCGAAAAAACGTTCCTGCTTCATCCTTCACAATACCCTTTAAAATTTCTTACTAACTTGAAAATAGGACTGACAATCAGGCTCCTACTCTTGCAAAGGAAGTTTTTATTCATCTCTAACAGAGCAAAAAGTTAAAGCATCGCTGCTCCACAGTTTCTGCAATTTAAAAGGACTTGGCGCACCAGAAGAGGTTTCCTTCAGCCGATCAAGCATTGTACAATAATGGTGTGAGTTCTAGGAATATGATTCTATGACTAATCCTAAGAAATGGGAAAACCACGTTGCTGTCCCAATTAACCATAACCAGGTTCATCATGGATATATCCCTTCAGTAAATAACTGGATTAGGCCCTCATGGAGAAGAAAGACTCAATTGGCCGTCATAAGATTCCACTGTGTCATTCTTGAAGTCCCAGAACAACTCTTCTCTACAGAGAGAGATGCATGTATGGCACAAAAGGACTTTGCTGTGAGTTGGGCAAAAAATACTACTGATCACAGCCTAGAGAAATGGTTGGCTGATAATGGGCCTTTATATATAGTAACAAAATCCCATTGTGTGGGTATTTTAAGAGGCAATGCTTTGAGGCCTGTCATTCATTATGTACAAGGCAAAGATGACATATTTGTTTAATTTGATCTAAAATTTGAATGTCTCTGACTCTGAGTAAAACTGGTCGTTATTGGGCTACTTCTCTTCGGCCAAAATTTGAAGTCCTTTCTGGACAAACCTGGAATGGGCAATCCTTAGAGTTCATGGGATGGATGGGCCAATAAAAAACTACCACATCTAATGGGCATACTAAAGCATCAAAGATATCCCTTGTAGGTGAAAGATCGGAATCAGAGGAATAAAAACCAAAGAGAAATGAATAACCTAAAATGGCTGTTGTGTTAGGGGTGCGTTTTCGTGTCTCTGTGCTGCCAATGTTTATTCCTCGGTTGCCACATGATAAGTTCAAGTTGAGATAACAAAAGAGACTAGTGAGAAAATCAATTTGCTTTGTAATAGAAATCTACTTTGACATATTAGACTAGTTGCTGAATGAGTGAAAGATTGTACTTACAATACTCTTCCGCAGTTGGGATGCTGTACAACTGTTGCAAACTTGATATAGCTTGTTGAATTAATTTTTGATATGCTGGTTGGGTGAGTTGTTTCGTCATCATATCCGCTGTAAGATCCATATCAATCATCCTCAGACCCATGTAGTTTTTCTTAGGATCGGGTAAAGTCCGCAACAGATATTGGTCTATTGATGAACTGGCCTGGTTTTCGATTGTCGTTTGGCATATTCACCACGTATGGAGTGGTATCTGTGTTTTCAAATTCTGGAGAAGGATGCTGCCACCGGTGAATGGTGACATATAAAACCGAAACTCTTCTCTTTCCTGAGTCATAGCAGCTAAATCATGCATGAACTGCTTGTGGCTCTAGCTCTTCCTAACAGAAACACAATATATAGGCCTAGAGATATACTGATAACGGCATGAATCAGTTTTTGATAACAATAAAAACTGAGTGGACGTCATATATGGGACTCAAATTGCTCTTCGATCGAGCTGTGTTTGTAATGAGTAGGGCGTCGGAATCAGAAACTGCTCCAGGTTCTCCTCGACATAGAGGAAAAACGGCTTTGGAAGAGATCAGCAACTAGTTTAAGGAAGATAACAAATGAACTAGAACTGCAACACAACTGTTTTTCCACGGCCATGGTTACAAGGAACAAAGATATCGAATTTGAGAAAATAAAGCAAGATATGATAAAGGTGTAAGAAATTTGCAGGGCGGGATTGTCGATGCTTAAATACCTATCTCCATATATATATGATGTAGGTCCTTGTGTCGGAGAAGCACTCAACCAACTGGTCTGTGATAAATAGTGAATACAAGTTGAGGAAACTAGAAGAAATATTAATTGCATGTTACTCTGTTAGGTTGATGCATTGCCACAAATCCCAGTCATAAATTCTTGTTTGATTTCACTTTCAACTCTCAAGTTTGGTTTTGAAGCCCTTTCGGTCTCAGGCAGTAGGGCCCAAATTAACTTGAATCTTCTTTTACAGTACACTAATAGTTATTCGTACACCAACAGTCCAACACCATCACATGGATATCATATTACGTTGTCAAGTGTATGTTGTAGCTAGCGACCACTTGCATGGTGTCTCTGCAGTCTGCACCATGGGTTGGTGCCTGGTGGATAATTAGAGAGAGAGAGAGATGTAGTAGCTACATTGTTGATACATTGATGGATGCATGAGGTGGGGATAACATGCATGTAGTAGTTATGTTTTTGATGAGGTGGGTCTTGAACAGACCTAATGACCCATGGGTTACAAGGCAAAGCCATGTGATCATTGTAGATGGTGGTCCCTCGATGGAGACAGATGGACCCATGCATTTGTGCCAGTCACGAAAGAATTTACAAATAATTACCATACAATCAGTTCGATCCCCACTACTCATTTCAATGTTTACTCAAGTGGTCAAGTGGGATATTTGCGGTGCATCGTGATGTGATGTTAAAGAGTTATACAAGGCAAACCCATGAGGCGTGTTCAGAATTTGGTATATCCATCATCTAAGTCTGTCTAACTAGTCAATATTCATTCATTTGTGTAGGTGATTAGTTTTGGGCCACATTACATAGCGTGTTGTGTATATATATCTACCCTTACTCCCAAAGGAAGTGCATCGATCCATCTTTAATTTCAAGTCTAGCCTTTACACCTCCCTCTGAAATTCAGAGCTGAAGCAAACTTCGATATCCATTTTCGTCGGTCGCTCTTTTCGTTTTCAAGTTACCTCCTCAGAAGCCATGGGTATCCGATTGCCAGGGATGGTTCTTGCAAAAGCCCTTCTCCGACGTTCTCTTTTACCTTCTGCACCAACCGCTAATGTTCCCAAGGGCCATTTTGCAGTCTATGTTGGTGATCAGGCTCAAAAGAAGAGGTTCATTGTTCCAATATCTTACTTAACCAACCCTTCCTTCCAAGATTTATTAGGTCAGGCAGAGGAGGAGTTTGGGTTCAACCATCCAATGGGTGGTCTTACAATTCCTTGCAAAGAAGATCAATTTCTCGACCTCACTTCTCGTTTGAGTGGCTAGTGATCATGAGACGATCGGAATGCAGGATCTGTACCTTGGTTGACATTCTCTGCTGCAACATCGCCAGATTGCAAGTCTAAATCACACTGGTTAGTGGTTACAAACAAGTGGGAAGGCAATATATTTCAAAGCCGTTGAATGGAGAAAGGACTAATATTCAAGCTTTTCTCTGGCTTTCAAAGCAGCCTGCAGGGACAGCACATTGACATTGAATCAATCTCTTCAACTCGATCAATTTGGAAATTAAGCATCTACTTTGCCACTCCAATGCATATATAAATTTACTTTTGTACATGACCAGGGAGAAAATCTCCCCAATACAAACATCATTCAATAAATTCTTTTTCATATTTAGTACTGAAAAATTTTTGGCGTGAATTCTGATATTGATCAAACTATCTTGTTTCATTTTTGGTAACCTCTCTCTATGCTTTCATGTCATGAGTTTGTAACGTAATTAATGAAAGTAGAGGATCTTTTCACAATACAACATTGTTTGTTGTCCAAATGATCGAGTTATATATATTGCAATTAACAGTTGATGATGGAAATAGTAGTTGCCATTCATTTAGATTGCCATTTAGGACCTGTTAGTGCCGATTAGGTGCTATATCTTTTGGCTTTGTTCATCACTTTTTAAAAAAGCCATATTAATTTTTTAATCTTTCATAAATATTATCTTAACAGGGTAATTAATGGATCTTGATTTTATCTTTTGAATAATGTTATAATTAACCTCTTGATGTAGGCGATTATAACTCGGGCCAATGGCACGTACGTGCGTGGCAGAAGGCGGCACAGAGCGGCTCCAATGAGAGTGTGTATAGAGCAGAGGCTGGCGTGCGATACGGGGCCAATAGCGTGGCCGCACCCTCAAGGCCAGACTGCACCCTAATCGTCCACATTCACCTACCTCTAGACGGATTCAATTTTAAATAAGAGATGACCCCTCACAGTAAATATCTAAACTCTTTACTACTAAGAACTTTCTTACCTCTCTTGTGACCTTCTCTGAGCATCCCAACCTCAACCCTCCTTCACATTGTAATTTATTCAATGGATCTCATATAGAGAAAATCCCTAAACAAAAGGAGCCATTTAGTAGGTAAGGAGGTGGAGTGGATAATAATTCAAATATGAACACTATGATTATAGTCACTCTGTCAATATGTTATTAGGAACGCCAACTGGGCGGGTTGAGGGTGAGACACCCCCTCGCCGTAGCCAAAATACCTTACACCGTCCCCGGTAGTGGGGTGGGTTTGAAGCGGGACACCCTTTTCCCGTAGCTAAAATATTAATTAAACACTGCGTGCTGTAAATATTGCATCACATGTATGGAAGATTTACAGCGTAAGTTTTATGGCGGTGGGTTTATTTATAGCACAGCCTTTCACTGCAAGACTTAGCTCTAAAGAGCTTTTTGGTTTCGGTACGTACTTTTTCTTATCAATAAAAGGATAATTCATGAAGAATATAGAAAGTTAGAATTAAAAAACTAAAAAAAACAAGAAAATAGTTAGAAAAGAAATCTTTAATTTAGAACTCAGAGGGATAAAAACAAAGAATTCTATTGTATAATTTTCAGGGAGGATAAGGAGCTTCTCTTCCCTCTTCAACTCTTGTACAAAATAGTTACTTAAACTGAATCATTGCTTTACAAAATTAATTTGATGATTTCTCATAAACTATTCAAGGAAGATGTGAGATCAAGGAAGGCATCTTCTTTGCAGGGAATGGTGAGAGCATCCATTGGATGATCGAACCCGAACTCCTCTTCGGCCTGACTTATCAAATCTTGGAAAGAAGGATGGTTCGAATATGATATGGGAACCACAAACCGCTTCTTCTGATGAGCCTCTCCCACATATGGCTTCTACGTACGGTGAAGTTAGAAAGAGTTTGCAGATCTAAGAACAAATTATCTTTTAAGAATATAGAGGCTACGATTTATGAGGATTTAATTGAAAGGTGAAATTATATATGGGACGACTAAGTATATGCATGTATATATATATATATATATATATATATATAGAGCTAGAAGAAGCGATGGCAAGGCAATCCCTATCAAAGTATTGAACAAGTGGTCAAGAGGCAGTTGGCTGGTTGAGGATTAGAGGCATGAGTTATGAGTGTTCACATGGTTTTGCCTCCAGATCCGTTATCCTGCCTTTAATTAGGTCTTCAATGTGACAAGAAATGCCCAATCACTTGGGATTTGGTAAACAGCTAGCCAAGAGTCTACAACCTAATTTGACTGGACGGATAAGAAACCGCCCCTTGATTGTGATTTGTGAGTTGGAAATACATGACTATGGAAATGTTTGGTCCTAAAGTTGTTTAGGACGATGGCCACAATACGAGCCATTTGTGGACTTAATGTACCTATCAATTCTGATGAATATCAACATTCATATATATATATATATATATTGTTTCCATCTTTCATCCATGAATAAAGTGGGGGCAATAAGTCTATCCTCTTTCGTCGGTCATCAAAGTAACAATTGAGTCAAAAAGTTAGAACCTATCCTCCAGCTCAGCCCATTATTCACTTTCCACTTTTCTGCTGTCCAGACCCCTCTAAATTTCATAGTTTTTGTTTGAAGTTTTGAGAAAATTACAGACTTTGAATTGCACCAACATGGCTTTCCAACCCTTCCAGTCCCACAAAACCATCTTTAGACTATTCCTGATCGTTTTGTTTCCGTTTCTCTTTCTCCTACTCTCCACCTCTCTCTCTCTCTCTCTTAGTCTTATGCTATAACCAAAACTCTTCACCACACTTCAGCAGTTCCAGTGTATGGTGTATGTCTCTCGAATGTTCAAACCCAAGGTGTTTACATTCTACTAGGGCCGTCAAATGTATCTGGTTATCCAAGTCCGGATTTGAATTTTGATTTAATCAAACTGCATTTGTATTTCTAATCTACCCCAATATTCAAATCCAATTTTGATTCGAATCTGATTATATTGGATGACTATATAAAATCGATAAAGCTGTTTAAATATCCTATTTTTATTGAGAAAAAACAATAAATATCATATTTTCATCAAAGGCTCATAAAATGAAGTCTAACTAAAGCCATTATTAGTTTATCTTTTCAATAAAATATCTGTCATTTATGATTCTTTTTATTCCTAAAAATATAGTATTTTGATTATTTTTAATTTAATTTATTAATAATATATAATATCTGATTCCAATCGAAGGCAAAATCCGACAGATGAAATCCAATTTGAGTTTGGATACTAATTTATTAGCCATGTAGGTAGATCTGATATGTTGATTTCGACTACCCTGATCTAAATCTAGCTTGTCGTAACCATTGCCAAAAAACTGAAAAAGTTTCTGTTTCATTCTTCACAGTCACCTCTAAGCTATGCAACT
The DNA here is from genome assembly GCF_000365185.1 of Nelumbo nucifera. The sequence continues at coordinate 8,566,164 of NW_010729087.1, forward strand.
TGAATAAACAAAAGGATTTGGTGCAGTATAAGTGCTTTCCTTCAGCTGAGGAAATTAAGCATTATGTAATGGTATATCTATATTTATACCTATACTACTTCAAAAAGTACAAATGGCTTCAAGAATATTTCTGCAATTTTTTGAAGACAAAAAATGTTCCTCTATATTTAAATTTATTGATATAAAATAAAAAAAATAGGGTAATAGGTTATTGATATTAAATGAGTTGAAAAGAGATAATTTTAAAATATTCAATGCTTTCAATTCTCTCTCATTAAATCCAACATTTAGGTTGTTAACTTGCATTTATGTTCATTGAATCATATATTTAATTCATTTTTTATTTCTTCTCATCATTAAATTCTATTAATTAATTACATATTTAATAAATTAATAATTCTAATAACATAAAAACTTGTACTTTTAAAATCTACATAAAAAAAGGGATTATAACGGATAAGGGCAACTTTTGGGCCCTAATATCAATAAAATTAATACTCTTAATAGAATTTTTAAAATAAGATAACTTTTTTAAAAAATATCATATAAGGGCAAAAAACACTGTTCATCTTCTCTCTCTTACAAACTATTCATTGGCGCCTCTCGTAACTTCCGACAACACCTTCGTCTACTTCCGCTGTCTCCGCCCGCCTCCGATAACTTTTGAGCACTTTCTTTATAAAGGAAGTTGGATCCTTTACATGCCGACTTGTGGAAGGCCTATAGGTGACACTTGTCGATCAAGGTAGAGAGGAGAAGCAAAATTACACACAACAACACGGAAAAAGAAAGAGAGGAATCGAAAAACCGGTAAGAGTTTGCTCCATCACAGCATCACTACTGTTTTGCTTTGCTTTTTTTTTCTTTTTTTTTCCTCTCTCGCTTTTTATTCCTTTTTCATGCGAAACGCTGTGCAAAACCAAAACGAATTGTAAGTTTGTTTTTGTGGAATTGGAAAAGATTTTTCTTGTTTTTTTTTTTGTTTTTTGAGTTTTCAACCTGTGTTGTCGTTTTGTTGTTTTCAACCTGTGTTGATTCTTCATGTTTTGTTTCTTTTCAGGACTTTTTCGCTTCAATTAGTTCATTTTTGTTGTTACTTTTTTTTTTTTTTTTCCGCATGGTTAGTTGAATTGAGTAGTAGAATTGTATAAGGTTAGGATTTTTTTTTCGTGTGTATTTTTCCTAAAAATTGTATTTGATAGTTTCGTATTTGAAACGATTTCTGGCGGAGTTGTGAGGTTATGGTTGTAAAACACCGAGACAATCAGATAATGACAAAGATCACAAACAAATTTAATTTTGAGTTTCTTTTTTCTTTTAATTTTTGAAGTTCCTCTTGGATCAGAACTTTGAATTTCAATCTAAATCATCTGTGAATTTCCTGCTTCTCTGAAGTTTGGATTTCAACTCACATGATACAAGAGAGGAACAGAGTATTAGTGGTTCCACTCGATCTCTCTTAGCTCGGTGGATATATGAGATCTGTTAGTTAACAGTACTGGTTAAAAGGAATCTCAGATGAACTTCAAGAACGCTGGTGATGTACCACCACTGGAAGACAGTGGCGGTAGTGGAAGACTGTCAGGAAATTCCTTGTTGGCCAGACAACCTTCCATCTACTCCTTAACCTTCGATGAGTTCCAGAACACCATGGGTGGCCTTGGAAAGGATTTTGGCTCCATGAAGATGGACGAATTTCTCAAGAATATATGGACCACTGAAGGGGCTCAAGCCATGGGCGGAGGTGTTACCGAAAATCGTGGAGACGGCGAGTTGATGAATAATTTGCAAGAGGGAGAAGATAAACAGTGTTTTTGCCCTTATATGATATTTTTATAAAAAAATTATCATATTTTAGAAATTATATTAAAAATATTACTTTTATTGATATTAGGGCCCAAAAGTTGCCCTTAGTAGTTATAATCCTTGAAAAAATAGTGTTTTCATCTAAATGGTGGTAAGAAATTAAACCATTTTGGGTCAAATGGGTCAATCCATGTTGTCATGATTAAATAATAAAATAAAAATAGATAAAATGAAAAAATTGGAAACATTTTTAAGATACATATTAAACAACAATAAGTATGATAAATAAGAAATGTTTTTTATTAATGATGGAAATGGAATGTAAAGTTTAAAGCCAATTGGAAATAAAAATATTTTCCTATTCTCTCATTAAATCATATATTTAAGATATATTTTTCTCACCATTAAATTCTTGAAATCAAATCCACAATATTAATTTTAATAGTATAAAACTAAATATTTCGAAAAGTAATTTGAAAACAAAACCATTTTCTTCCCTCCCAGTGCTGGGCAAGCAATTCAACAATTTGGGGTCAAATAAATTAATAAATAATTTTATAATTAAATAATAACAAATTAAAATAAATAAGTATGAAATGTAAGAAGTATTTTTATTAATGATGCAAATGGAATTCCAAATTTAAAGTCTACCTAAAAATGAAATGATGCATGTTATAGTCAAATAATAAAATTTTTGAAAATAGAAAATACAAAAATACAAAAAGAATAGAGAAAATTTTGGAAACATATATAATGTTATATATTTATAAAAAATAAAATATTAGGTATGTCTCAAATATTATGCATTCATTATATTGAACAAAAATAAGTATTATACGTAAGAAAATAATTTTATCAATGATAGAAATGTAATACAAAATTTAATGTCAACCTAGAAATCAAACTATTTTTCTTTTTGGGTAGTGGGTTAGTGGTTTGGGTCAAACGACATCATAGATAAACAAAAATTAAGTGTGATAAGTAAAAAATATTTATATAATGTAAAGGGAAAATTATAACAAAATTCGGTTGCACATTTAAAATTAGGTTGTGGGTTGGTCTAGAAACCAACAAAACTTTGACAACCAACTCTACATTTCAAATTATAAAAACTCCATCCATGTCATTGGAGGCTTATGTGTGTGTTGCCAACATGGGATTCTTAATCCATGTTGGACACAGTAAAAAGCATATACCAAAAATAGGTTTTTAATTTCTTTCCCACTCCCTCTGTCTCTCAATCTCCCTCCCTTCTCTCTCACAATCACAATCATCTCTCGATCTCCTTCTCCCTTTGTCTCTCCCACTCTCTCAACTTCGATCTATAGCCAAATCAAAACCTTTGTTTCTATCCCATTCTCTCTCTCTCTCTCTCTCTCTCTCTATCTATCTATCTATTTATCTATCTCTCTTTCTTTCTTTCATTATTTCTCTCTCAATTTCTCTCATTCTTCTCCCATACTCTCCCTCTTGGTCAATATCTCCTTCTCCCTCAATCTCTATCGTTCACTCTCAGTATTTCTCTAATTCCCTCTCTCATTCTTTTTCTTTATTTTTCTTACAAACTTTTACAATATTAATCAGACCATATAAATGAATGAAAGGGGCCAACTACTTGTACAATTAAGTTATAAATTTCTATCAAGTTTGTGTAAGTTTTGTAGCAAAAAGTTTCTTGTGAATTTTTATCAAACTGGTGTAATAATGTTCGAACCATACCAAGTTGGTCTCATGTTCTTTTATATGGTATGCTTAATACCATATAAGTGTGTAAGAAAATAAAAAAGAAGAAGACAGAGAGTGAGAGAGAAACTGAGGGAGAACGATAGAAATTAAGGGAAAAGGGGAGATCAATTGAGAAAGAAAATGAGAGAGATTAAGGGAGAGCGATAGGTAGAGAGAGAATGAGAAAAATTGATAGAGAGAACTTAAATACAAAAACTAAAACCATTTTTATTAATTTTCAAATCACATACTTGTTGAGCAGGGAGAGACGATTATGAGAGTGAAAGAGTGGAAGGGAGATTGTGAGAGAGATACTAAAGGGCAATTTCGGTATAAGTTTTTTTTTGTGTCCAACATGGATTAAAAGTCCTATGTTGGCAATAGCCATATAAGCCTCTAATGACATGGTGGGAGGTTTTATACTTTGAAATGTAGAGCTGGTTGTCAGTGTTTTGTTGGTTTTTTGACCAACCTATAACGTAATTTTAAATATACAACCAATTTTGTTGGTTTACAAGATTTATTCGTCGGTTGCCACATGATAAGTTCAAGTTGAGATAACAAAAGAGACTAGAGAGAAAATCAATTTGCTTTCTAATAGAAATCTACTTTGACATATTAGACTTAATTATTGCTGAATCAGTGAAAGGTTGTACTTACAATACTCTTCCACAGTTGGGATGCTGTACAACTGTTGCAAACTTCATATAGCTTGTTGAATTTAGGTGGTAGCAAGGCTCTAAGATGTGCTGGTTGGGTGAGTTGTTTCATCATCATATCCGCTGTGAGAACCATATCATCCTCAGACCCATGTAGTTTTTCCTAGATCGGGTAAAGTCCGCAACAGATATTGGTCTATTGAACTGGATTTTCGATTGTTGTTTGGCATATTCACAACGTATGGTCTGGTATCTATGTTTTCAAATTTTGGAGAAGGATGCTGCCACCGGTGGATGGTGATAAAACCGAGACTCTTTTCTTTCCTGAGTCATAGAAACAAACGTGGTATCTAAATAATGAACTGCTTGTAGCTCTAGCTCTTCCTAACAGAAACACAATATATAGGCCTAGAGATATACTGATAACGGCATGAATCAGTTTTTGATACAATAAAAAATGAATGGTCGTGGGATTCAAATTCCTCCTCGATCGACCTGTGTTTGTAATGAACGTCGGAACCAGAAACTGCTCCTGGATCTCGACACAGGACAAACGGCTCTGGAAGAGATAAGATCAACTAGTGAAAAGAAGATAACAAATGAACTAGAACTGAGAAAAGCTGTTTTTCCACGGCCTTGGTTACATGGAACAAAGATAACGAATTTGAGAAATTAAAGCAAGATATGATAAAGGTGTAATAAATTTGCAGGGCGGGATTGCCGATGCTTAAATACCTATTTCCATATATGATGTAGGTCCTTGTGTCGGAGAAGCACTCAACCAACTGGTCTGTGATAAATGGTGAATACAAGTTGAGGAAACTACAAGAAATATTAATTGCATGTTACTCTGTTAGGTTGATGCACTCATCTGTTGTTGTCACAACACAAATACCAGTCATAAATTCTTCTTTGATTAATTTCACTCTCAAGTTGGTTTTGAAGCCCTTTCAGTCTCAGGCAGTAGGGCCCAAATTAACTTGAATCTTCTTTGACAGTACACTAATAGTTATTCGTACACCAACACCATCACATGGATATCATATTATGTTGTCAAGTGTATGTTGTAGCCAGCGACCACTTGGTGCCTCTGCAGTCTGCACCATGGGTTAGTGCCTGGTCGATAATTAAAGAGAGAGAGAGAGAGTGGGGAGATGTAGTACATGTAGTAGCTACATTGTTGATACATTGATGGATGCATGAGGTGGGGATAACATGCATGTAGTAGTTATGTTTTTGATGAGGTGGGTCTTGAACAGACCTAATGACCCATGGGTTACAAGGCAAAGCCATGTGATCATTGTAGATGGTGGTCCCTCGATGGAGACAGATGGACCCATGCATTTGTGCCAGTCACGAAAGAATTTACAAATAATTACCATACAATCAGTTCGATCCCCACTACTCATTTCAATGTTTACTCAAGTGGTCAAGTGGGATATTTGCGGTGCATCGTGATGTGATGTTAAAGAGTTATACAAGGCAAACCCATGAGGCGTGTTCAGAATTTGGTATATCCATCATCTAAGTCTGTCTAACTAGTCAATATTCATTCATTTGTGTAGGTGATTAGTTTTGGGCCACATTACATAGCGTGTTGTGTATATATATCTACCCTTACTCCCAAAGGAAGTGCATCGATCCATCTTTAATTTCAAGTCTAGCCTTTACACCTCCCTCTGAAATTCAGAGCTGAAGCAAACTTCGATATCCATTTTCGTCGGTCGCTCTTTTCGTTTTCAAGTTACCTCCTCAGAAGCCATGGGTATCCGATTGCCAGGGATGGTTCTTGCAAAAGCCCTTCTCCGACGTTCTCTTTTACCTTCTGCACCAACCGCTAATGTTCCCAAGGGCCATTTTGCAGTCTATGTTGGTGATCAGGCTCAAAAGAAGAGGTTCATTGTTCCAATATCTTACTTAACCAACCCTTCCTTCCAAGATTTATTAGGTCAGGCAGAGGAGGAGTTTGGGTTCAACCATCCAATGGGTGGTCTTACAATTCCTTGCAAAGAAGATCAATTTCTCGACCTCACTTCTCGTTTGAGTGGCTAGTGATCATGAGACGATCGGAACGCAGGAGTTTCAAATTAATTGAAGAGGTCAATCAAGAGAATTAACAGACAGGTCTGTACCTTGGTTGACATTCTCTGCTKCAACATCGCCAGATCCCAATTCTAAATTAACCGAAGTACTGTTTTACAAACAAGTGGGAAAAGGATACATTCAAAGCTGGTGAATGGAGAAAGGACTAGCATTCAACCTTTCTCGGCCGGTTTTTCAGAGAATGGGAAAATTATGCTCAAAGCTGCAGCCTGCAGGGAAAGCACATTGACATTGAGTCGATCTCTTCAACTCAATTTGCAAATTAAGCATCTACTTCGCCACTCCAATTCCAATTAATTTGTACATTACCAGGGAGTAGATCTCCCCAATACAAACACCATTCAATAAATTCTTTTTCATCTTTGTCACTGCAAAATCTTTGTTAGTTCTGATTCTCAAGGAACCGCATATCTTGTTTCTTGTATGGTATAACCTCTCTGCCCAATAAGTGAGTTATAATGCAACGAAAATTGTGAGCTAACAGTTGACACCAATATATGATCTGTTTCACACAAACTTCAACTCTCCAAGTGAGCGAATGCCATTCATTACTTCTTCGACAAGCCATATTATTATTATTTTTATTATGATAATATTATGTTATTAGGTTTTATAGTCGCTAATATATAATTAAATATATAGCATTAAAAGATAAATCTATCATTATTTTATAATTTTATAATTTTATTTACATTAATCGAACCGAATGGTTCAATTGTTTGTCTTGTGATTCAATAACGTAACTAACTCTACATCTGGGTCTGGCGAGGGTTTGACAGCATTATGACTTTAGCTTTGTGTAATTGAAATGTTTATTAAGATCTTGTAATTAAGAAATGTACTTTGGTAATTTTTGACTAATGTTAATTAAGATCCTGTAATCAAGGTGTGCTATTGAACCTTATTTTTTTCTCCCTTTGATGTTAAACCCTTATGATTATTTATTATCATAAATAAAAGCTAATGAAGCTTTACCACTTTGGTCATGTGTAAGTGGGCTTGATCTGTTTGGAGTAATAATTAATGATTTCCCCCCAAAATTATGTGAAATCCAAGTATCCGAAGCCCTATCAAACTTGTAGCAAAATTGAAAAAAAAAAGAAATCCCTAACTAGCTAGGTCCACATCTTAATTGGGAGTGACACTTCCTGTTGATTTATCTTACACTATAACTTATTATCGCACCTTGGGGAGACAAGAGTTGTTCAGTCAAACCAGGTAAGGTGGAGGAGGAGCAGGAGGGAGTGGTCGTGGATATAATAACTTATTATCGCACCAATTAATGATTTTCCTTACAATTAATTGTTGTAAAATTAAGCACTGTATGCTGTAAATATTGCATTGCATCATGCAAAATTTACAGCCAGAGTTTATTAGTGTGGCATTGGATTTATTTACAGCAGAGAGGCTTTTAGTGCAAGACTTGGCTCTAAAGAGCTTTTGTCGTTCCGTACTAATTTTTCTTATACCCAATGGCATTTAAAGGTTAACTCATGAAGAATATAGATATAGTTAGAATTAAAAAAAAACTAAAAAAGCAAGAAAATAGTTTAAAAAGAAATCTTTGGTTTAGAGCTCAAAGGGATAAAACAATGAATCTATTGTACAATTTTTAGGGAGGATAAGGAGCTTCTTTTCCCTCCTCCACTAGATCTTCTGCAAAAATCTATTTACACTTTTCTAATCATAAACTATTTAAGTAAGATGTGAGATGAAGGAAGGCATCCTCTTTGCAGGGGATGGTGAGAGCACCCATTGGATGATCGAATCCGAAGTCCTCTTCGGCCTGACTTAACAAATCTTGGAAAGAAGGATGGTTCAGATATGATATGGGAACCACAAACCGCTTCTTCTGATGAGCCTCTCCCACATACACCGCCAAGTGGCCTTTTGGGACAACCAATGCCACCGCTGAAGCAGTTTGGTTTGCAATCAGAAAAGAGCGTCGAAGCATCATCTTAGCGTGAGACAAAGCAGTAGGCAAACGGATACCCATGGTTTCTAAGTACGATGAAGTCAGAAAGAGTTTGCAGATCTAAGAACAAATTATCTTTTAAGAATAGAGAGGCTGTGAGAAGGTGAGATTGTATATCGGACTAAGTATGCATGTATGTATATATATATATTAGAAGAAGCGCTCAAAGGCAATCCCTATCAAAATATTGAACAACTGGTCAAGAGGCCAGCAGTTGGCTGGTTCAAGATTAGAGACATTAATCATGAGTGTTCACATGATTTTGCCTCCAGATCCGTTGTCTTCAATGGGACAAGAAATGCTCATTCGTTTCTCTAGTGAGAGAGAGACTGAGAGGACGAAAATAGCCATGCAATGCCCAATCACTTGGGATTTGGTAAACAACTAGTCAAGAGTCTACAATCCAACTTGACTGTACGGATAAGAAATCGGCCCTTGATCTTATCCTTTCAGCCACGTTAGTTACACGTTATACGGATGAATACAATTATGGATAAAGGGGAGTAAGGAAGACGAATCCGTTGGGGAATGGGACTCTATCCCGAATATCTTGACAGCTAATCTTATCCCAATAACCTCGGAAGCCCAATCCGACTAGGACACGGATCTTTGATTATAAAAAGGTACTCTATGCTCAAGGTAAGGGATCCCACTTCTGACACCTATATTGCTATTCTACTCGAACTAGCATCCCTATAGCTCGGCCCGACCATCCATTACCTTCTATTGACTTGAACATCAGAGTATATACCCGGGAATAGCTCCTCAGGCCTCTGACTTCTCCTTTTTTGATCACAGGTCTTAATGCGGGTGGCTTCATCCTTTTAGTTCAGCCCCGCCCTGTTAGAAAGGATTATCTGATTGTTCTCAATTCGTACACCATCTCAAATTAAGGAGCACTGATATTGAAATTAAGCGGCATGCATGAATATATGATTAATTATATATATAACCCAAATTCTTCCTCTGCCTGTTCATGTTTTGGATAGTGTCGGAATTAGAAGAAGCTGCTTCTGAATCTCCCGGCCCATGGACAAAGACCGGTTTCTGAATGAATCAACGGTTTCTTATGAGAGGAATCTAGTTAAATGAAGAACAATTGAACTTGACATATCATATGCAATGCCTACTGTTTTTCCTTGACAATTGTTACAAAAGGAACAAAGAATTTGGATTTGAGAGAGGTAAATGTGTGAAAAGTGTAAGAAGTTACGAATAAAAGTCTGCAGGACAGGGCTACTGACGCTTACATACCTCGTGGCTAGTGCCACCGTGGGTTTAGGTAGCGACATGAAAGTACGTAGGCGGTAGGTCCACACTGTATGTCGTTGTGGGTTGGCCTTGCCCTAGTATTTTTATCCAAATTAGGACTGATATTTTTATGAGTGGGCATATGGTAATATATAGTTTACACGTACATTTCAAGTTGTGAAAGTTGCAAGGAAACATTGGACGCCTCTTCATTAGCTTGATGCATTCATTTGTTGTTTGTACAGATCTCTACCTAACTAATTAAATTCTCCTTCAATTCATACCTAACTAATATTTGTGTTTAATTATTATACCAACACCATCACATGGATACATGGGTGTAGCCACCACTTGGTAAATGCCTCTGTACCATGGGTGATGGGTCCGTGGATGAATAACTAGAAAAGGGAGAGAGAGATGGATCTTCAATAGCTAGGCCCACTGGTTGCAAGGCAAAGCCATGTGACCCTTGAAGATCTGCAGGTCTTTCAACAGACCCAATTTGGCAGTCAGGCAGTTACTTCACAAGAGTACTCAAGACACATTAGGATTGAAAGGATCGACAACACAGTCAGTCTCACCACATGCCCAGTGATAGACTTGCTGTATATCAAAATATCATCAAAATAGACTACCACAAATTTACCAATGA
>NW_010729087.1:8579076-8593181 GCF_000365185.1 Nelumbo nucifera
TTGGATTCTTGATAAGTCTTGGAGTCTTGGAAGAGTCTTGATGGATCTTGAATTATCCTTTCTTGGCTTATCTTGGACTCTTGGCCTTATCCTAGGAGCTACCGCCCCTAGAAGTGAGATGGGCCTTGGGATGGGCCTCCATCATAAACTATTCAAGGAAGATGTGAGATCAAGGAAGGCATCCTCGAGAGAACCCATTGGATGATCGAATCCGAACTCCTTTTCGGCCTGACTTAACAAATCTTTGAAAGAAGGATGGTTCAAATATGATATGGGAACACAAACCGCTTCTTCTGATGAGCCTCTCCAACATACACCGCCAAGTGGCCTTTAGGAACATCCAATGCCACCGCTGAAACAGATTGGTTTGCAATCAGAAAAGAGCGTCGAAACATCATCTTAGCGTGAGACAAAGTAGCAGGCAAACGGATACCCATGGCTTCTACGTACGCACGGTTAAGTCAGAAAGAGTTTGCACATCTAAGAACAAATTATCTTTTAAGAATAGAGAGGCTGTGATTTATGAGGACTTAATTAGAAGGTGAGATTGTATATGGGACGACTAAGTATATATATATATATATACTAGAAGAAGCAATGATCAGAAGGCAAATAATCCCCATCAAATATTGAATGAGTGGTGAAGAGGGGTTTGGGTGGGTCATGATTAGGGACATAAGTCATGAAGGTTCACATGGCTTTACCTCCAGATCCGTTGTCCTTATTTTAGTTAATTAGGTATTGATAGGGACAAGGAATGCTCATTCATTTCTCTAGTGAGAGAGTTAGACTGAGAAGACGAAAATAGCCATGCAATGCCCAATCACTTGGGATTTGGTAAACAGCTAGCCAAGAGTCTACAACCCAACTTGACTGGACGGATAGGAAATCGCCCCTTGATTGTGATTTGTGAGTTGGAAATGTTTGGTCTAAAGTTGTTTAGGATGGCCACAATACGAGCCATTTGTGGACTTAATGTACGTACCTATCAATTCTGATGAATATCAAACTTTCTTCCTGAATAGAGTGGGGCAATAAGTCTATCCTCTTTCGTCGGTCATCAAAGGAACAATTGACTCAAAAAGTTTGAACCTAGCTATCCTCCACTCAGCCCATTATCCACTTTCCTCTTTTCTGCTGTCCAGTCCCCTCTAAATTTTATAGATTTTGTTTTAAGTTTTGAGAAAATTAGACAATATTGAATTGGATTAACGTGGCTTCCAACCCATCTATTCCCCAAAAATCATTAGTCTATTACCTTATCGTTTTGTTTCCGATTCTATTTTTCCTACACTCTCTCTCTCTCTTAATTTTATGCAATAACCATATCTCTTCACCACACTTCAGCAGTTCCAGTGTATGCCTCTCGAATGTTCAAACCCAAGGTGTTTACATTCTACTAGGGCCGTCAAATGTATCTGGTTATCCAAGTCCGGATTTGAATTTTGATTTAATCAAACTGCATTTGTATTTCTAATCTACCCCAATATTCAAATCCAATTTTGATTCGAATCTGATTATATTGGATGACTATATAAAATCGATAAAGCTGTTTAAATATCCTATTTTTATTGAGAAAAAACAATAAATATCATATTTTCATCAAAGGCTCATAAAATGAAGTCTAACTAAAGCCATTATTAGTTTATCTTTTCAATAAAATATCTGTCATTTATGATTCTTTTTATTCCTAAAAATATAGTATTTTGATTATTTTTAATTTAATTTATTAATAATATATAATATCTGATTCCAATCGAAGGCAAAATCCGACAGATGAAATCCAATTTGAGTTTGGATACTAATTTATTAGCCATGTAGGTAGATCTGATATGTTGATTTCGACTACCCTGATCTAAATCTAGCTTGTCGTAACCATTGCCAAAAAACTGAAAAAGTTTCTGTTTCATTCTTCACAGTCACCTCTAAGCTATGCAACTTGAATAAACAAAAGGATTTGGTGCAGTATAAGTGCTTTCCTTCAGCTGAGGAAATTAAGCATTATGTAATGGTATATCTATATTTATACCTATACTACTTCAAAAAGTACAAATGGCTTCAAGAATATTTCTGCAATTTTTTGAGGACAATCTGTCCCTCAATATTTAAATTTATTGATAAAAAATAAGACAAATAGGGTAATAGGTTATTGATATTAAATGAGTTGAAAAGAGATAATTTTAAGATATTCAATGCTTTCAATTCTCCCATATTAAATCCAACATTTAAGTTGTTAACATGCATTCATGTTCATTGAATCATATATTTAGTTCATTTTTATTTATTCTCATCATTAAGTTCTATTAATTAAATCCATACTTAATAAATTAATTATTCCAATAACATAAAAACTTATACTTTTTAAAATCTACATAAAAGAAAAGTCTTTTTCATCTAGGTGGTGGTCAGAAACTAAACAATTTTTGGGTCAAATGGGTCAATCCATGTTGACATGATTAAATAATAAAATATAAAAAATAGATAAAATGAAAAAATTGGGAATATTTTTAACATACATATTAAATAATAATAAGTATGATAAATAAGAAATGCTTTTTTACTAATGATGGAAATGGAATGTAAAATTTAAAACCAATTAGAAATAAAAATATTTTCCTATTCTTTGATTAAATCATATATTTAAGATATATTTTTCTCACCATTAAATTCTTGTAATCAAATCCAAAATATTAATTTTAATAGTATAAAAATAAATATTTTGAAAACTCATTTGAAAACAAAACCATTTTCTTCCCTCCCGGTGGTGGGCAAGAAATTTAACCATTGGGGGTCAAATGGATTAATAAATAATTTCATAATTAAATAATAAAAAATTAAAATAAATAAGTATGAAATGTAAGAAGTATTTTAATTAATGATGAAAAAGGACTGCCAAATTTAAAGTTTACCTAGAAATGAAATGATGTTACAGTCAAATAATAAAACTTTAAAAATAGAAAATACATAGAATAAAAAATAAAATATAGAGAAAATTTTGGAAACATATCTAATGTTATACATTTATAAAAAGTAAAATATTGAGTACGTATCTAATATTATGCATTCATTATATTGAACAAAAATAAGTATTATATATAAGAAATAAATTTATCAATGATAGAAATGTAATACAAAATTTAATGCCAACCTAAAAATCAAATTATTTTTCTTTTGGGGTAGTGGGTTAGTGGTTTGGGTCAAATGACATCATCAACAAATAAAAATTAAGTGTGATAAGTAAAAATTATTTACATAATGTAAATGAAACATATAATTTAAAGGGAAAATTATAGTCAATTCCGGTTGTACATTTAAAATTAGGTTGTAGGTTGGTCTAGAAACCAACAAAACTCTGACAACCAACTCTACATTTCAAATTATAAAAATTCCAACCATGTCATCGAAGACTTATGTGGCTATAACCAACATGAGACTCTTAATCCATGTTGGACACAGTAAAAAGCCTATACCGAAAATAAGTTTTTAATTTCTTTCCCGCTTCTTCTGTCTCTCGATCTCCCTCCCTTCTCTCTCACAATCACAATCATCTCTCGATCTGCTTCTCCCTTTGTCTCTCCCACTCTCTCAACTTTGATCTGTAGCCAAATCAAAACCTTTGTTTCTATCTCTCTCTCTCTCTCTCTCTCTATATATATATACACCTTTCTTTCTTTATTTTTTTCTCTCTCAATCTCTCTAATTCTTCTCCTACACTCTCCCTCTCGGTCAATATCTCATTCTCCCTCAATCTTTATCGTTTTCCCTCAGTCTTTCCCTTATTCCCTCTCTCATTCTTTTTCTTTATTTTTTCTTACAAACTTTTACAATATTAATCAGACCATATAAAAGAACGAAATGGGCCAACCACTTGTACAATCAAGTTATAGATTTCTATCAAGTTTCTGTAAATTTCATGGCCAAAAGTTTCTTGTCAATTTTTATCAAATTGGTGTAATGAATTTTGAACCATACCAAGTTGGTCTCATGTTATTTTATATGGTATGCTTAATACCATATAATTGTGTAAGAAAATAAAAAAGAATGAGAAAGGGAGTGGGAGAGAAACTGAAAGAGAACGATAGAAATTAAGGGAGAATGGGAGATCAATTGAGAAAGAAAATGAGAGAGATTGAGAGAGAATGATAGGTAGAGAGAGAATGGGAGAAATTGATAGAGAGAACGTAAATACAAAAACTAAAACCATTTTTTTTAATTTTCAAATCACATAGTTGTTGAGTAGGGAGAGATGACTATGAGAGTGAAAGAGTGGAAGGGAGATTGCGTGAGAGAGAGAGAGAGAGGGGGAGTGGAAGAGATACTAAAATCCATTTTCTTCTTTTCCAATCACCCAACGTTAAAAGGCAATTTCGGTACAAGTTTTTTTTTTTTGTGTTCAACATGGATTAAGAGTCCCATATTGGCAATAGCCACATAAGCCTCTGATGACATGGCGGGGGGTTTTATAATTTGAAATGTAGAGCTAGTTGTTAGTGTTTTGTTGGTTTTTGGACCAACCTATAGCCTAATTTTAACTATACAACCGGTTCTGACTATAATTTTCCCTAATTTAAAACTAATCCAAAAGCAAAGCTATTTTCTTATGTGTGTCAATGATCCAATTTTTCAAAAAAGCTGATGCTGTCGTAATTGAATAATAAATAATTTAGAAAAAGATAGAATAGCAAAAATGAAAATATACAGAATTTTGTCAAAAATATTTGAGAACATTTCTAATGTTATATACTCATCATATTAAATAAAAATAATTGTTAAAGTAAAAGTTTTTTTTTGTTAATGAGAGAAATGGAATACAAAATTTAATAATAATAATAATAATAATAATAATGATAATAATAATAATAATAATAATAATAATAATAATAATAATAATAATAATAATAATAATAATAATAATAATAANATGATAATAATAATAATAATAATAATAATAATAATAATAATAATAATAATAATAATAATAATAATAATAATAATAATAATAATAATAATAATTGCTATTTGCTACAAGCATTTAAGTTTATTTTTAATCATGTTGTTATTTTTGTTAATTTTCAATTTCTATCTTAACTATGTTATATCTAAAATTTAAGTAATTAATATGAAGAAAAAAATTCTGACCTGCCATGTGCTTAATTACTAGTTCTAGAAAAAAGACATTGGCTGTTTGAAAAAGAACAACATGGGCTGTTATTCAGCATTCTGCACATACCATTGCTATTACCTTCCTCCAAACATCTTTGCCATTTACTTTAACGGGGTTTGTACATTCCATTTCTATTCCTTCCATGCACATTGCATCCATTCTAGGCCAAAATAAGATAAAAGATCAACCGTTCATTTCAAAAACCTTTACAGTAACAATTTGAGAAGTCAGCTATGCTTTTCCACATTTATGCCAAATGCCACATTCCAGTATAGCCAAGGCCTGACGACTGGAATCTTTTTATGCTAAAGAATTGATTTTTAAATGATGCTTTCTGATCCATAACCATGAGTTTAATGCCCTGTATATTTTGATTGGGGATGACCTTAGAGCATACTTGACTCTTGATAGTAACAGAAATGAACTTAGTAGATCGAGAGAAGAATTCTCTAGATGTATTGTATTGTTTCTCTCAGATATCCGAACCAGTACAGGAGGGAGATATTTATAATAGCTGGAGTCGGTTGAAGGTGAACCGACTTACATTGAACGAAGACTGATATTAACTCACCTTGGGAGCAGAATCGACTAACTTGGGAACTAACTAATCTTGGGAGATGTAACGACTCATATTGGAAAGAAACGAACATTGGAAGAAGACTCGACTTACATAGGAAAGTAGCTTTACATTGGAAGAGGACTCGACTTACATTAACATCTCTGTTTCTCAAGGATGACTCGAGAACACTGAATTAATGTTCCTGAAAATGTGTAGTAGCATTTAATACTCCTCCTTGGTGCACATTTCAGTAACTCCAATCATGTCTCGTAACAATTCAAACTTGCCTTTTGGTAATGCCTTTGTGAATATGTCTGCTAACTGTTCTTCAGTTTTGCAATGTTTGAATTCTATTACTTTGTTTCCTTCATTTTCTCTGATAAAGTGATATTTGATGCCAATATGTTTGGTTATGCTATGAAATATGGGATTTTTTGCCATTGCAATAGCTGATTTGCTATCGTAGTAGATTTCAATAGCACCAACTTGTGGTTCTCCCATGTCATCAAATATCCTTTTGAGCCATATAGCTTGACTCATTGTTATTGCTGCTGCAATATATTCTGCTTCAGTTGATGATTGGGCAACAGTTGCTTGCTTCTTTGAAGCCCAAGAAAATATTCCTAATCCAAGTGTGAAAGCATAACCAGATGTACTTTTCATGTCATCTACCGAACCTCAATGAGCTTAGAGTCATGTGTGACTCTGTACCAAATTCCATTGCTCTTTGTACCTTGCAAATACCTTAGTATTCTTTTAGCTGCTCCATGGTGGACTTGACTTGGGTTCTGCATGAATCTTGATAGTAGACTAACTACATACATGATGTCTGGTCTTGTAGCAGTTAAATAGAGAATACTTCCAATCATACTCCGAAATTGTGATTCATTTGCCTTTGGTGAGCCATTTTCCTTTTTGAATGTTTTAGTGTTGTCTAATGGGGTGGAGACTGTTTTGCACCCCTCCATATTGAATTTTTCAAAAGAGTTTTTGTATACTTCTTTTATGAGATGAAGGTCCCTTCTTCTTCTTGAATTATTTCAATTCCAAAAAAGTAGTGCATTAGGCCCAAATCAGTCATCTCAAAAGTCTTCATCATGTCTTCTTTAAACTTCTTGACCATCTTCTCATTATTTCCAGTATAAATGAGATCATCAACATATAAAGAARCAAWGAGAGTGTCATTTGTACCTTGAGTCTTGATGTAGAGTGTTGGCTCACTATAGCTCCTCCTGAATCCTTGCTCCAAGAAGTAATTGTTGATTCTGTTGTACCAAGCTCGTGGAGCTTGTTTTAAGCCATATAATGCATTCTTTAATCTGAGAACTTTGTCTTCTTGTCCTTGCACAATGAACTCTTGAGGTTGCTTAATATAAATTTCCTTCTTAAGATAGCCATTGAGGAATGTAGATTTCACATCAGTTGAAAAGTTTTTCATTTCTTCTGTGCAACTAGTGCTATCAATGCCCTGATTGTGTCAAGGCGAGCAACTGGAGCAAATGTCTCATTGTAGTCGATACCGTATTGTTGTGAGTATCCTTTGGCAACTAGCCTTGCTTTAAGCTTCTGGATYGAGCCATCTGAGTTAAGCTTTGTCTTGTAGACCCACTTAACTCCAATAGTGTCTTTGTCTTGTGGACGATCCACAAGCTCCCAAGTTTCATTTTTTTCAATCATTTTTATYTCTTCATCCATAGCTTTTCTCCAATTTTCTTCCTTAAAAGCTTCTTCAAAGCTTTCTGGTTCTATGATCATCAAATTGCATGTTTCATATATTTCTGTTAAGGATTTAGTTTGCCTTGGTGGTGAGTCCGGAGTAGACTGTGAAGCTTGTTCCGGTTCCGATTGTGTTGGCGAACTGATTTGATCATGATCTTCTTCAATTCTTTGACTTGGTAATAGAGGCAAGTTGATAGTTTTTATTTCAACTTCTTTTGTCTCCCAATTGTATGCAACATCCTCGTCAAAGCTTATGTCTCGACTGATTATGAGTTTTTCTTTCCTTAAGCTATAGACTCGATAGCCTTTTGATTGAGTGCTATAGCCTAAGAAAATTCCTTTCWCAGTCTTCTCATCCAGTTTGCCTCTTTTCTCYTGTGGGACATGGGTGTAGCATATGCATCCGAAAACTTTGAGATGCTTTGATGATGGTTTTTGCCCACTCCAAGCTTCAATTGGTGTCCTATCTTGCACAACTTTAGTAGTGCATCTGTTGAGCAGATAGACAACAGTGCTTATTGCCTCTGCCCAGAAAATTTTGGGAAGACCTTTTTCCGTGAGCATGGCTCTTGCTGTTTCCATAACTGTTATGTTCTTTCTTTCAGATACTCCGTTTTGTTCTGGAGTGTATCCAACTGTGAGTTGATGCTCCCTGCCTTCATCTTCATAGAACTTGTTGGTATATTCTTTGCCTCTATCACTTCTTATGGTCTTGATGTTGTGACCACTTTGCTTCTCAACACGGGCTTTGAATTTTTTTAAAAATATAAAAAACCTGCGATTTTTCTCGCAAGAAATAAACCCATGTCATTCTAGTATAATCATTAATGAAGAGAATGAAACACCTGTTTTGATTATTTGATGGATTACGCATTGGACCACAAACATCTGTATGAATTAACTCCAGTGGCTCTTTGGCTCTCCAAGCTTTGCCGGATGGGAAGGGGTGTCTATGTTGTTTTCCGAGCATACACCATTCACAAACATTGTTGAACTCCTTGATAGCTAGTAGGTCATGCATCATGTTTTTCTGTTGAAGAATCTTTAATCCATGGAAGTTAAAGAGTCCGAATCTTCTATGCCATAGCCACGACTCGTCCACTTGTGCTTGCATTGCTATATAAGTTGCATCTCTCCATTGAATGGGAAAGCATCTGTTTTCAGTCATTTTTGTCTTTGCAATTTCAAGGGACTTGTCTTGCTTGTCATAGATTGTGCAAGAGTTTCCCTCAAAATGTAAAGAATAACATTTTTCAATCATTTGGCCCACACTGAGTAGATTTTGATCAATATTGAGGACCAAAAGTACATCATTTATGTATTTCTTGCCTTGTTTGGTGTCAACAACCATGGTGCCTTTGCCGGTTGCTTCCATGAAGTTGCCTTTACCAATTTGGACTTTTGTCTTGATTTTATTAAGACTATGGAAGATGCTTTCATTTTTAGTCATGTGGTTATTGCACCCACTGTCAAGATGCCAAGTATCCTTTTTTTCTTCCATTGCAAAATGACAAGCATAAACGAGATTATTTTCCTCATTTTTCTTTTCTGAAAAATTAGCTTGATGGGTTTTCTTGAATCTACAAACTTTTTCAACATGGCCAAATTTTTTACAGTTTTGGCATTGTGGTTTTCCTTTGAACCAGCAAATTTTCTCCAAATGGTTTCTCTTCTTGCAAATACCATATGAAGAATACTTGTCATTATTTTATTTTGGTTTTCTTTGTAACTTTCTTCCATCAACTTTTGTTTTATGAGACCGAAGATTAACTTTAGACTGAAAGACAGCTTCAACCGAATTTTCATTCTGCCTATCACGCCTATTTTCATATGTCTCGAGAGAGCCCATCAATTCAGTTGGTGATAGTTTTTCTAGATCCTTTGTTTCTTCTATCATCGAAATTATTGGATCATACCTCTCTGTACAAGAAATTAGAACTTTTTTGACTATTTTCTTATTAGAAATAGTCTCCCCATAGGCTCTCATTTGATTTACTATTTCTTTTATTCTAGAATAGTAATCTTTTGCAGTCTCAATATCCTTCATCTTAAGATTTTCAAAATCCCTTCTAAACTTCTGCAATTTAACAGTGCATACCTTGATAGATCCTTGAAACTCCTCTTGCAATGTATCCCACACTTCCTTTGCAGTTGATGCACCCATGATTCGAGGAAATATCTCATCAGCCATTGCTTGCTGCAAACAGAATAGTGCTTGACAATCCTTTTGCTAATTCTCTTCATAGATCTTCTTTTGATTTGCTGAAAGAGTGGAAGTATCGTCAGCAATGCAGAATCCTTCCTCAACGATTCTCCATAAATTTTGTGACCGAAAATAGGTCTTCATTTTGATAGACCAGAAGTCATAGTTTTCTCCATTGAAGATTGGTAGAGAAGGGGTGGAACGATTGGCTTCTGCACTCATTATGTTTAGAAGAAATCACGCCCAAGAGATTGATCGAACGGGCTCTGATACCACTAATAGTTTGCGGATGATAGTAACAGAAAAAAAAAACAGTAAAATATAAGATAGAGAAGAGGGAAATGAACTTAGTAGATCGAGAGAAGAATTCTGTAGATGTATTGTATTGTTTCTCTCAGATATCCAAATCAGTACAGGAGGGAGATATTTATAATAGCTGGAATCGGTTGAAGGTGAACCGACTTACATTGAACGAAGACTGATATTAATTCACCTTGGGAGCAGAATCGGCTGACTTGGAAGCTAACTAATCTTGGGAGATGTAACGACTCATATTGGAAAGAAACGAACATTGGAAGAAGACTCGACTTACATAGGATAGTAGTTTTACATTGGAAGAGGACTCGACTTACATTAACATCTGTGCTTCTCAAGGATGACTCGAGAACACTGAATTAATGTTCCTGAAAATGTGTAGCAGCATTTAATAGCGATGAATGATTCCAACGAGTCGGTCAACATTCTTCTTCTAACTACCATAAATACCAAGATTATCCTTCTCTCTTTGAATTCTGATTTTCTTGAGAATTAAAATCAGTCTGATCACAAAGTGGATCATTAGCGAACCATCAAACATAAAACTCTTTTACCCACCAACCATTTGATCAAAGTCTCATTCAAGCTTCAGCCTCTCCCAATTGAGATTGTAATTCACAGTTTCTTAAAAAGAACCCAAGATTCCTTCGTCGCATATGGCAGGAATATATGTGGATGGATGGGACTTGCCACCCCATTTTCCTTAATTCTTACGATTGTCTTAACATCTGTAAGGTTTCGAATTCTGAAATTCGAACTAAGTATACAATGCTTCTTGATCTTCTTTTTCTCTTATTATAAGTTTCCCGTGATTGAATGAATCCACTGAGTCATACCCTTAGGAACATGCATGCATGGAACTACGAGAAAGGACATTGATAAGCATATTGGGAAGAAAAGGTTCAGAAAGTGTTGTTTACCGGTTATCACTGGCATAAATTAATGAACTTGGACCAGCCTTGCATCCTTCGTTCCAAATAGCCGAGATCTAAACTTTCAGTACGTTGGCCAAGGGCCTGCTTGGCTAATAATGGATAGATTCTCCTTGATGTTCCCTGGAGGATTTAAAGCTTCTAAGAGCTTCATTACCACCATTATAGATCAAAGTAAAACCATTCTAAATGATACTGATAAGAAAATTATGAGACCAATTCCTTCCAACTCTTCACAGAAAAGGTCAGGCTCCTAGCTGGCATAATCTTGGGCTTTATGCAACTTCAGAACCTTGAAACAATTTAAATTTGTTCTCTTCTCCTTTCTTCTAACCATATCATCACGGAATTATATGTCATTAACTCTAGTGGCTAAAAGGGAAATGGTATCATGTCCCACAGAATTCATGTATTCATGTTCATTCTCATTTATTTTGCCTCTACATCTAGTTTTTGGAAAATTTTCTGAAAAGAAATGTTCCGGCTTCATCCTTCCCAATACCCTTTAAACTTTCTTACTAACTTGAAAATAGGACTGAGAATCATGGTTCCTACTCTTGCAAAGGAATTTTTTATTCATTTCTAACAGAGCAAAAAATTAAAGCATTGCTGCTCCAAACTTTCGGCAATTTAAATGGATTTGGTGCACCATAAGGTATGTTGTGTTTGTTTTAATTATCTGGGTGGCTGAGGATAAGAGTAAGATGTCTTTGTTGGGGTTGATTTTGTTTGGGTTGAGTCTCGGTGATTTGATTTTGTTGGGGTCTTTGTTTTGGCTCAGGGTGATTCTGTTTATACCCATTGTTAATCATCTTTTTTCTTTTATAAAATTTTTTACATTTATCTTCAAAAAAAAAAAAAAAGAAATGGGAAAACCACGTTGTTGTCCCAATTAACCATAACCAGGTTCGTCATAGATATATCCCTTCAATAAATTACTGGGTTAGGCCCTTATGGACAAGAAAGACTCAATTGGCCCTCATGAGATTCCACCGTGTCATGCTTAAACTCCCAACAACTCCTCTCTTCAGAGTTGAGAGAGAGATGTATGGCACAAAAGGAATTCGCTATGAGTTGGGCAAAAAATAGGACCGAGCACAGCCTAGAAAGAACTGGTTGGCTGATAATGGGCCTTTATAGTAACAAAAGCCCATTCGGTATTTTAAGAGGCAATGCTTTGAGGCCTGTCATTCATTATGTCTAAGGCAAAGATGCCATCTTTGTTTGGTTTGGTCTAAAATCTGGATGCCTCTAGCAGAACTGGACGTTTAACTTCTCTTGGATTCTCATGGAAGTGAATAAACCTGAGAAGTGTGTTGTGTTAGGGGTGCGTTTTCGTGTCTCTGTGCTGCCAATGTTTATTCCTCGGTTGCCACATGATAAGTTCAAGTTGAGATAACAAAAGAGACTAGTGAGAAAATCAATTTGCTTTGTAATAGAAATCTACTTTGACATATTAGACTAGTTGCTGAATGAGTGAAAGATTGTACTTACAATACTCTTCCGCAGTTGGGATGCTGTACAACTGTTGCAAACTTGATATAGCTTGTTGAATTAATTTTTGATATGCTGGTTGGGTGAGTTGTTTCGTCATCATATCCGCTGTAAGATCCATATCAATCATCCTCAGACCCATGTAGTTTTTCTTAGGATCGGGTAAAGTCCGCAACAGATATTGGTCTATTGATGAACTGGCCTGGTTTTCGATTGTCGTTTGGCATATTCACCACGTATGGAGTGGTATCTGTGTTTTCAAATTCTGGAGAAGGATGCTGCCACCGGTGAATGGTGACATATAAAACCGAAACTCTTCTCTTTCCTGAGTCATAGCAGCTAAATCATGCATGAACTGCTTGTGGCTCTAGCTCTTCCTAACAGAAACACAATATATAGGCCTAGAGATATACTGATAACGGCATGAATCAGTTTTTGATAACAATAAAAACTGAGTGGACGTCATATATGGGACTCAAATTGCTCTTCGATCGAGCTGTGTTTGTAATGAGTAGGGCGTCGGAATCAGAAACTGCTCCAGGTTCTCCTCGACATAGAGGAAAAACGGCTTTGGAAGAGATCAGCAACTAGTTTAAGGAAGATAACAAATGAACTAGAACTGCAACACAACTGTTTTTCCACGGCCATGGTTACAAGGAACAAAGATATCGAATTTGAGAAAATAAAGCAAGATATGATAAAGGTGTAAGAAATTTGCAGGGCGGGATTGTCGATGCTTAAATACCTATCTCCATATATATATGATGTAGGTCCTTGTGTCGGAGAAGCACTCAACCAACTGGTCTGTGATAAATAGTGAATACAAGTTGAGGAAACTAGAAGAAATATTAATTGCATGTTACTCTGTTAGGTTGATGCATTGCCACAAATCCCAGTCATAAATTCTTGTTTGATTTCACTTTCAACTCTCAAGTTTGGTTTTGAAGCCCTTTCGGTCTCAGGCAGTAGGGCCCAAATTAACTTGAATCTTCTTTTACAGTACACTAATAGTTATTCGTACACCAACAGTCCAACACCATCACATGGATATCATATTACGTTGTCAAGTGTATGTTGTAGCTAGCGACCACTTGCATGGTGTCTCTGCAGTCTGCACCATGGGTTGGTGCCTGGTGGATAATTAGAGAGAGAGAGAGATGTAGTAGCTACATTGTTGATACATTGATGGATGCATGAGGTGGGGATAACATGCATGTAGTAGTTATGTTTTTGATGAGGTGGGTCTTGAACAGACCTAATGACCCATGGGTTACAAGGCAAAGCCATGTGATCATTGTAGATGGTGGTCCCTCGATGGAGACAGATGGACCCATGCATTTGTGCCAGTCACGAAAGAATTTACAAATAATTACCATACAATCAGTTCGATCCCCACTACTCATTTCAATGTTTACTCAAGTGGTCAAGTGGGATATTTGCGGTGCATCGTGATGTGATGTTAAAGAGTTATACAAGGCAAACCCATGAGGCGTGTTCAGAATTTGGTATATCCATCATCTAAGTCTGTCTAACTAGTCAATATTCATTCATTTGTGTAGGTGATTAGTTTTGGGCCACATTACATAGCGTGTTGTGTATATATATCTACCCTTACTCCCAAAGGAAGTGCATCGATCCATCTTTAATTTCAAGTCTAGCCTTTACACCTCCCTCTGAAATTCAGAGCTGAAGCAAACTTCGATATCCATTTTCGTCGGT
>NW_010729088.1:2518-16421 GCF_000365185.1 Nelumbo nucifera
CAAGGTCTCTGTGACAAGTTGGGCATGATTGATATCTATGCCTCAACTTGAGGGGAGTTTTGACAGGTGTATTATATGTACTGTACACAGGTTTAGTACCCGCAGGGGTATTTTTGTAATTTTGCAGACCTATTGTGTTGTACGGCCAGTATAGTATAAATACAATGCTTCACTCGACTGAAGCAGTTATTTTGAGGCCTCAACTCAGTTGCCTCTTCTTCTTCTTCCTTCCTCCTTTCTTCTTCTCCTTCTTCTCCTGCTCAACAAGAACCAAGCTAGCCATCTTTAAAAGGAAGTGAGCCTGAAAGCTTAATGGGCTTAAAGCCCATTCCGAACTGGGTTAATTGGATTAATTAAATAGGGGCGAATCTGGGTATGGATTAGCAGATAAGGATAAGAGGATAACTCTTATCCACTTGAAGAGTCCAGATCCAAATAGAAATTTGGATCAGGGAACTCCTAATTTGATTAGGAATAGCTGATCTTGATCTGTAGATAAGATAAGGGATTATCCTTATCACTTAAAGAGTTCAAATCCAAATAAAGATTTGGATCAAAAGACTCCTAATCAGATTAGGAGGTCATCTATTTAAGGCTATAAATAGAGAGCAGGGCAGATCTAAAAGACACACACAACACAGAAGACAACTCAGTTTGACTGTTTCTACCTTTAGTTCGTTCTCTCCCTGCTCTTGCTGCTCCACCCTGTTCGATCTCCATTTCTTGGAACTGATAAAGATTTGATCTTGATATTGTTTCTTGGTAGAAGAAACAATTCTGAAGTTGTGCTCACTACCCCATTCGATTCTTGTTGAAAAATCAAAGGTTCTTGGTGAAGAACTATCTACTGATCCTACCTCATTCTAAGTTGTGTCATAATCAGTGGAGGGAGGATTTGGTACACTCTTTGGGCGTGAACACCTGCATTGAGAGGAGTAGTTTTGCGTGGATTCCGTATCAGGTATACCTCTCCCCAATCTTGGTTTCAGATTTGGTCCGGTTTGGTTACAAGAATGAACCTTGAAAATGCAGTTTTCTAAATTGGGAATACGATTCCCGGATGGGAGAAAAGAAATTTTTGAAATTCCGCCCAACCATCCTGCAGGGTTCGGCCATCCATACGATGGATATCCCATCTCTTTAGTGGTATCTGAGCCAGTTTCAAGTCTTGAACCAAATTAGATCAGATCTGTATCTGTGCAAATGGGTAGAAGGTGTTCTGCCCGATTTGCGCAGTTAGCATTTTTTCTGGGAATTGGTTCCCAGATTATGTGCGGATGATCTCGAAAATAAATCTTTATTGTTCTGTTATATTTATAGAATTGTTCTGTGAATGTTTCTTGAATATTTGGGCTGCACGTGTGATGAAGATCGAATCTTTCTGGTGCCAAGATTGGGGCACCCTGCTATTTCTTTTCTATTCAATTTGGTCTGTAAATAGATTTTTTTTTTTTTTTAGACAAATTGTATAGGAATTCAATGTGATGTAATAATAGAAAAAATTAGGTTTTTCTATTTTATTTTCATCTGGAGATTGCTGGAGTGCGCAACAGAGGAGAAGATTTCGTAGAAAGAAGTTCTGCGATCCGCGATTTTGCAGATATCGATTCTGCAATCCGCGATTAATTTTTCTTTGCAGGTTTGCAGGATGTCCAAGAAAATCACAG
The DNA here is from genome assembly GCF_000365185.1 of Nelumbo nucifera. Next base: position 4,186 of record NW_010729088.1, read on the forward strand.
TGCATCCCTCTGATTTTATTTTCTTGATAATGTTGATTATCTGGATTTAATTTATTTTCCAGATCATTATTCTTGAATTAAATCTTGAACCAAACACCAAAACTTGGGCCGATTTGAACCAGATTTGGTCCAAATTGGTTGGACCAAATTCTTGGTTTGATGGGGTTGGTTTTTCTAACCCAAATTCGATTTCGGCCAGAGGGTTGATGGGCCCACTTCAAGTTTTAATTTGGCCCACCTCTGTAAAACCCAGTTTTAATATGTTAAAACTGCATCAGCCTTGATTCAGCTATATGGGCCAAACTACTTTTGCAATTCAGCCCATATACCTAAATAATGCTATTTGATAATATTATGGGCTCTTTTGGGCTGATACTGATTTAACCTAATTAATTTAGGGTTTTATAGATATTTTTTTTGATTGATTGGATCAATTTGTTTCATGCATGAGATGTATGAATGTGTGATGTGCTACGTACTTGGGCCATAAGCACTTGGCCCATGTTAATTCAGTAGTGGCTCTTTCGCACACCATGGGTGAATGCACATCATTGCCATGGTGTCCATAAGATCATTAGATGATCTCTCTGATTGATGGGCCCCACATCAGTTTCCACCCCAAGAGGAACCGTGCGGAACCCTAGCCGTTTAGGTTCCATTTAAATCTGGCTTTGAGAAAGTCAGTGGGAGCCACTTTGGTTTAATCTAAATAAAAGTAGGGCGTAATTATTTGTTCCCTCCAATGAAATATAAGTGCATGTGATAGGGAGATTCATATGATGAACTCTCTAAAGGCCTTCCATCATTAGCATGAAGATGGATCATTCAGTAATGAGGAGATGCACCATAAAATTGGGCTATCCATTTGCTATTAGATCTGTTGGATTGTTTCATAAGATGATAGGGGCATCATAGATCAATGTGAGAGGGGCCTATCCTAAAATTGAAGACTCTCTCACGGTACCTTGGCGTTCACGAATATGATGGGTAAGCACTTACTGAACAGAAAGGTTTAACCTAAAATGGTAATGAACGTTGTCTGACAGAGGCCAAAGGGAAAGCTCATAAGATGAGTGGATATGATCCTTCACAGAAGGTGGTGGGGTTATGCAGCTGAAACAGTTGGTTCCATGCACTATATGTGGTTTCCCACATTTCTAGAGACATTTTGCAGTCTCCGTCACTGAGATAGGAGGGAAATCTCAGAGATGAACAAATGGAAATGGAATATAGATTTAAAGCCATTTCTATGTAGATAACATTAATCAAATCAGGTTGTGGACTAATATTTGCTTTGCCTTTTATCAGAAATGGCAAACGGACAATTCGCCAAACTACGATAATAATTTTAAGGGCCCAAATTACGTTGACTGGTTTTGTAACCTTATGCTGGTTCTGACATTCGAGAAATTGGACAAAATTGCTAAGAACCCTGCTCCGGATCGTTCGGGTGATAGGGCTTCTGAGGCCCGAAGGAGTGAATATCAAGAATGGGAGGAGAAAAACTCTCTTGCTCGGTGCTACATCATAGCCTCCTTAGACAATCAGATACAACGATAGTTCGATCAGATCGAAGTGTTCAAGGATATCTTGGATAATCTAAGGACCATGTATGAAGAAAAGAATCGTTCTACTCGTCAAAAGGTCCTAAAGCAGTTTATGACCGCACAAATGTCCAAGAACCAGCTAGTTCATGACCATTGTCTTAAGATGATGGGATACATTAATGAACTAGAGGCTCTTGGATCTGGGCTAGATCATGTCACCAAAGTTGATGCCATTTTGAACTCTTTGCCTCATTCTTTCAATCAATTCATAATGAACTATAATATGAACAAGCTAAATGTTATCCTTCAGGAACTCAACAATATGTTGCAGAGAGCCGAATAACTGATAAAGAAGGATGAACCCATAGCCATGCTTGTTGAAGGTGGCAAATCAACAAGAAGAAGAGGAAGGCAAAGAAGAAACCTCAGAAGAAAACTAGCAAGCCTAAAAAGCAGAAGAAGGACAAGGCATCGGATGCCTGTCACTTCTACAAGCTGACCGGCCACTGGAAGAGGAGTTGTCCTCAGTACCTGGAGACCAAGAAACAAGGTAATTTCGAATCCTTTGTCGTAGAGACCAATATGTTGGTCACTTATGCTTTTTGGTGTATTGACTCCGGGGCTTCTACTCATGCATGTAATACATTGCAGGGGTTCAGGACAAGTAAAAGATTGAGTGACGGAGAAGTGATTCTTTACTTGGGGACTTCTGCAAATGTTGCAGCTACAGCCATAGGAACTATAGAATTGTATTTCAGAGAAGGGATTATTACATTAAAAGATTGTCTTATGTACCCAATTTGAGAAGAAATCTGATTTCGGTTTCAAAACTGTGTGAGGATGGTTATTTTTTTTCTTTTTAGCAATGTGATTACTAATAAAAGGAATAACAAATTCCTCTTATATGGAGAACTTGGGAATGGTCTCCATGTTTTCCATCCTTATATGGAAACAAATATAACCGAAACTACGTCGGATAATATCCCTAAGAAAAGAACTCGTGATACAGTTAATCCCACATGCCTGTGGCATTACCGACTTGGCCACATTAACGTAGATCGTATCACAAGATTGGTAAAGGATGGTCCTTTGGATTTTCTAACTGTAGAAGATCTTCCAACCTGTGAACCTTGCCTTTAGGGTAAGATGACGAAACCGCCATTCACCAGTAAGCCTGAAAGATCAACAAGCACGCTTGACCTTATACATATTGATGTATGTGGTCCCATGAATGTTAGGACACGTAACCAACACGTTTATTTCATAACATTTACCGATGATCACTCACGGTATGGTTACGTGTACCTAATGAGACACAAGTCTGAATCCTTTGAAAAGTTCAAAGATTTCAGACATGAGGTTGAGAAACAGTTAGGGAGACACATTAAGGCCATTCGATCAGATCGAGGAGGCGAATCTCTCTGACGAAATCAGAGACTACTTAAAGGAAAATGGGATAGTATCACAACTAACTCCTCCTGCTACACCACAGTTAAACGGTGTGTTGGAAAGGAGGAACTAGACTTTATTGGATATGGTCCGACCACTTTTCGTCCACTCGGAATTACCTACATCCTTTTGGGAATACGCATTAGAGACTGCGATATACGTGCTGAACAGGGTTCCATCCAAATTCGTTTCGAAGACTCCTTATGAGCTTTGGACCGACAAGAAACCAAGTGTGAGACACTTGAAGATTTGGGGTTGTCTAGCACATGTTAAAAGAACAAGTGCTGTCAAATTGGAATCTAAAACCGGCCGTTGCCTATTTGTAGGTTACCCCAAAGGCTCTGTCGGGTATATATTCTGACCCAGGAGAACAGAAAGTGTTCTGTAGTCGAAATGCCAATTTCTTGGAGGAAGATTACATCTTGAACAATCATCGTCAGGAAGTTGTTCTTGATGAGGAGAGTTTAGGGGTAGTGGGAAATGTTCCACAAGCTCCAGATAATAACCAACCTGGAAGATCTACCCGGGTTTCCAGGCCTCCAATTTGTTACGGCTATGACCAAGAAAGTTACTTGGTGGAAGCCACGACAAGTGAGGAGGATCCCGTGACTTATACGGAAGCTATGTTGGACATAGATTCCTTGAAGTGGGTAGATGTCATGGGAGCTAAGATGGACTCAATGGAGACCAATGGAGTATGGACTCTAGTAGATCCGCCCCCTGGGGTAAAAGCAATTGGTTGCAAATGGATCTATAAGAGGAAGAAGGGCCTTGATGGTAAGGTTGAGACCTACAAGGCTCATCTTGTGGCGAAAGGGTACACTCGGAAAGAGGGAATCGACTATGAGGAAACCCTTTTGCCCATGGCTATGCTTAAATCCATTAGGGTCCTTCTAGTTGTAGCAACATACCATGACTACGAGATTTGGCAAATGGGTGTCAAAACCGCGTTCCTGAATGGAGATCTTACTGAAGATATCTATATGCAGCAACCGCAAGGGTTCATAGCTGCAGGTCAAGAACACATGGTATGTAAACTTAATCGATTCATATATGGACTTAAGCAAGCTTCTAGGAGTTGGAACATCCAGTTTGACTCTACCGTCAAACAATTTGACTTTGAACAGAATCCGGATGAACCCTGTGTTTACAGGAAGACCAGTGGGGATAAGGTTATGTTCTTGGTTCTATATGTAGACGAAATTCTACTCATTGGGAATGATGTAGGAATGTTGACTACGGTGAAAGTGTGGCTTTCACAACAATTCTCCATGAAAGATCTTGGAGAAGCCTCTTATATCTTGGGACTTCGACTCTATAGAGATAGATCGAAGAGGATAATAGGATTATCGCAGTCTACTTACATTGACAAAATAATCAAGAGATATAGTATGGAGAACTCCAAGAAAGGAAATTGAGGGCATGAATGTCTCCCAAGACACCTGAGGAGAGTGAGGGCATGAAGTTCCCTATGCCTCTGCCGTAGGGGGCATCATTTATGCCATGCTGTGCACTCGGCCAGACATTGCTCAGGCCGTGAGTATGATAAGTAGATACCAATCTAACATAGGACAAGAGAATTGGACCGCTGTGAAAAACATACTGAAATACCTTTGAAGGACAAAAGAGTTTTGTTTGGTATTCGATGGTAGTTCACTACAGATCCTTGGGTATACCGATGCTGATTTCCAGTCAGACGCAGATGATAAAAAGTCTACATTTGGATACATCTTTACGATGGGGTCCTGTGCAGTTAGCTGGAAAAGCAACAAACAAGGGTCCATTGTAGATTCCACAACCGAGGCCGAGTACATTGCCGCAAGTGAAGCTGCCAAGGAAGCCGTCTGGATGAAAAAGTTCATTCAGGAATTAGGAGTCGTCCCGTCCAGCACATCACCCATTCCACTGGTTAGACTCGATTATAGTACTGCACTAGGTGTCAGATTGGGCTGTCTTTGATATGCCAATCAGTGAGATCCTTAGCGGGGGTCAAAACCTGGGTATGTTGGGACAGTCCGAGAATTCATCCGAGTTGCTTAGTTGAGATCTAATACCATATTATGATTCGGCCTGCCCTTGAGTCTTGTTAGTCTGATAACAGTCAAGAAGAGAGAAGAAGAAGAAAGAAATAAAGAGAGAGAGAAAGGAGAAGAAAAGAAGAGAAGAAAGGGAGAGAAAGTTCTAGTTCAAATGAGAAAAAAGATTACTTCTCTCATTGGGTCAGATGTGTTTTATATTACTAACATAATGGAAAAGACACATGTGCCCCTACTTAAGTGAGGGACAATAGTTCTAACATAAGCATAAAGACAGAAATACCCCTACATACTTGACATTAACAGGGGTACTTCTCTAGATACTTGTCCCTAGGGGGACTTCTCTAGATTTTACAATCAAAACCTACTGCTGTTGCTGCAATATATAATGAGATTCATGATAAATCTTAACCAGTTGGCCTAACTGGTTAGAGAAATTTTCTTGTGGGCTTTTTTTCAAGGCATTTTTTTGCAAGACATGATTGTGGTTTTGTACAGGTGGAAAGCTGGGAAAAGATATTTGAGGGGCAGATTGTAGTAAATCATATATAAATACAAGTTTTCAAAACATGAAAAAAAAAAAGAAAATTGCCCCCTTCCCCTTGCACCCCTTCGATCTGATTTGGTTCTATGTTTAAAACAGTAGATCAATGAAGTATATGGAATTACCTCACAACCAATACATACTACATCCCTATTATATATGTATGCCATCCATATTATCAAAACTCAGATTAGTCTAATCTTTTGCAGTTCCACATATTTTCAATGTTGGATGCTCAGTTTCAAACATTGACCTTTACTATAGGAGAACATATTTATGTAACCTTATGTCTTCATTGAGGACCATATCACAAACCACAGGAGCTCGGGTGATTTTGAGTCTCTTTCTTAAGATTAGCCTCCCAATATGGTCCCTACTAGACTTGTTCATGGGCCGGGTAGCCCGATGGCCCGGCCCGCACCCCGGTTGGGCTTGGTCATGTAATTAGGCTCGCGGGCCTGACCTCGGGCCTAACACAGTAAGCCCGACTGTGTTTCGGGCTGGGCTCGGGATTTGTCAAAAAAGCCCGGCCCGACTCAGCATTATATATTTTATAAAATATATAATATGTATTTTATATATTATATAAAATATATAATATTTATTAAAATATATATTTATAATTTAATATATATATTTTTTATTCTTTTCTTTATAATTTCTCTCTCTCTCTCTCTCTATTCAGTCGCTTCAGCAGTAGTAATAGTAATAGTATGGGCTAAATTTCGGGCTCGGCCCTAGGCCCGGGCTTCGGGCTTTTTATTTGGGCCGGGCTCGGGCCCAAGTTGTAGGCCCGATGGTTGGGTCGGGCTTGGGCTTGGGCCTTAAAAAATTTGTTAATACAGAGTGAAAGCCCGACCAGGCCCATGAACAGGTCTAGTCCCTACCTAGGAGAGTTGTTGGGAACATAGTTGTCAAGGCGATGCCTAGGCAGGCACCTAGGTGATGCCTAGGCAACAAGGCACCCTTGGAGATTAATTTTTTGAGATTAATTTATAAAGTAAACATGAATAAACTAAAATATTCATTTTGTGTGCTTATATACTAATTTATTTCTATTACTTTCTTATTTGTTTGGGTTTAATCAACACAAACATTGCTGAATGCTGTATTGAACCCTCAAAGACTTCAAAACCTGAACCAATAAGTAAAGAAGAACTTGAAATTTTGTCTAATCTTCTTCTTATTTAACTATAACAAAAATACCCCTATATTTTTTGAAATTTCTTTTCTTTCTTATTTTTCTTTTCATAAATATGTTGATTTTCTATACTTTATTATGAAGTTCATACTTTTATTATGAAAATTATGGATAGCTATTAAGGAAATTTGGTTATGGAACCTTGGGAACTACTCTAGGATAGAAGTCTTTTACTTATAAAAAAATCCATTGCCTAGGCACCCTCCTGTTGCATAGACTTGCTTTGGCACCTTGAAAACTATGGTTGGGAAAGCCAGGAGACTTGATTGGTGGAAATTCTATGATGTTTCTTGCTTGTTTTTTATCATGACAAAGGCCTAACTACTTTGTTCTTTATCAATCCAGGTTATTGCCATCAAGGATATCATACGACCTCCACGGAAAGAGAACTTCAATGATGTATTCATTGTTTATGAATTAATGGACACTGATCTTCATAAGATAATACGCTCCAACCAACCGTTGACGGATGACCATTGTCAGGTTTGGCTCTGGCATTTTTTTTTTGAAAAGGTAAAGTAATTTTATTGAATATTGAAAGAAGCTACAAACATAGTCCACAAAGGGACTGGCCAGAAAATAACAAGAGCTACAGACACCAAAGGGATTCAGTCCTGAGTTTCTGGAATACATTTACATGGTTAAATACTGGATTAACAACAACACAAGAAACCAATGTACTGACTGCATACTGCACAATTTCATCTGAACTTTTCTTTTTGTTACAGATTATTCTGTTATTCATTTTAGTCCAAATGGACCAGAGTACAGCTGCCAGGATTGTCTTCCACACTGTTAGTGTCAAGTATGTAGGGGTATTTCAGTCTTTATACTTATGTTGAGGTTGCTGATGTGTAATATTTTGTTAGAACTGGTGTCCCTCACTTAAGTAGGGGCACATGTGTTTTTTTCATTATGTTAGTAATATAAAACACATCTGGCCGAATGGGAGAGGTAATTTTTCTCTCATTTGAACCAGACTTTTCTTCTCCTTTCTCTCTCTCTCTCTCTCTTTCTTTCTTCTTTCTTCTTGGCTGTTATCAAACTAACAGAACTCAAGGGCAGGCCGAATCATAATATGGCATTAGAGCTCAACTAAGCAACTCGGATCTGCCCAAATTTCTGTTTTCTATGCACCCAGTCTAGGATTTTCTTTTGGTTTCTTTGCCATCGGTTGGAGATAAGGGAAAGGGCTGAAAAGGTGTGGTCTCCCTCTTCCCTTGGAGGTTTCTATGCCTCTAGGTGTGCTGTTCATGGTCGGTTGCTGTGGTTTCTAAGAAGCCCTCCCCTAATTGATAAAGAGAAGAGGGCTGATTCGTGTGGTGCAGTGGGTGTTTTGTGTGGTTTGATTTTCAGGTGATGAGGTAGAGATTTCTCTGCAATGTTTTTGTTGTGAATCAAATAAGAAGTATGTTTCAGATCGTATGGTGGGATTTCAACTATAGTGTGCTAGGATTTATGCTATTTTCAATGTGATTCGAAGAGGGAGTGGTCCTCATATAGTGGTGAGTTTCAGGTAGACGTGGGATAGGGTTTGTGGTGTAAAGAGTGCAATCTTCAGCAATAACAAGTGCTGAAATCAGTGTGATCAGTGTGTGGTGTGGTCTAGTGTGCAGTGTGCCGAATTCAGCAATAACAAAATTTAGCAATGGGAGACAGAAGTGATAGCAAGTCTAGTGTGATGATACCTACTGACTACCTGAATGTTCAAATGACCTCCATTAAACTGAATGGAGAAAATTATGTACCTTGGGCTAAATCTATAGAAGTTTTCTTAAGGCAAAGAAGAAGGTGAAACACACAAGGGAGGAAAAACCCTCCAGTGATTCTCATGAGTATGATGATTGGGAACAAGAGGATGCACAGATTATCACGTGGTTATGGAATAGTATGGAACCCAAGATTAGTGTAAATTTCATGTTTCTTGACACTACCAAAGATGTGTGGGACCATGCTAAAAAGTTGTATTCTAGTCAAGACAATACAACCAGAGTATATCAGTTGTAATAGGAATACTTTAATCTGCAACAGGGCAATCAAAGTCTTGAGGAGTACTATGCTAGTATGAGAAACATTTGTAATGAGCTGAATGTTTATCACCCCCTCACCTCTGATGTCAAAATTCAGCAACAACAGAGAGAACAACTTGATGTGACTTGATTTTTAGTGGGGCTGAAATCTGAGTATGAACCAGTGCGGGTTCTACTAGGAGGGTCAACTCTCCCTTAGAAGAGGTTTTGCTCGACTTTGGAGGATTTCCATTGAATCTACTGAGAACTTTAATGTTTCCAATAGATCAGCCTTTGCAATATCGAGGGCCGTGGTGTTAGAGGTGGAGCTTGGGGAGCTCAGTCTGGTCGTAGTGGTAGCAGTGGTCCGGTATATGGCCGGAGTGGTGGTGGTGGACCTACATATAACCGTGGTGGTGGTCGTACTGAAGGTAGAGATTTAGGGGGAGCCTGTGGTAGAGGACGCGGTTCGGGTCCGAGGAGGTGTACTCACTGTGGTATGGATGGACATACCATTAATTATTGCTATGACTTGCATGGTCCACCCTCAACTTGGGCCAATCACGCCATGACTAGTGACAACAGCTTCAGACAGGAGAGTCGTTCAGCTGATCAGATGCTTCCTACATCCACAGATGTTCACGGGAAAGAGATGATGAGTGTCCCCTGTGATGAGTATGAGAGGTTTGTCCAATCAACATCTCAGCAGAACACGGCTACTCTCGCACACTCAAGTATGGCTTGTTTGGCATCCACACCTAATCCCTGGATTATTGACTCTGGAGCATCTGATCACATGACTGGAACTCTAGGTGTGTTTTTTTTCCCTCTCTCATTGCTCAACATCACAATCTGTTACCCTTGCTAATGGCTCCACATCCTCCATTTGTAGTGTTGGCAATGTTAACATGCCCCCCTTTCCTTTATCCTTAGTTTTGTATGTCCCTAAATTTCCGTTTAACCTTATGTCTGTTAGTAAGTTGACCAAGTCACTCAATTGCTCTATTACCTTTTACCCTTCTCCGTGTGTTTTTCAGGATCTCAAGATGGGGATGAAGATTGGTGGAGGGCATGAGGCTGGTGGATTGTATTATCTTGACGGTGGTGGAAGAACATCAACAGCTCTCTAGTCATCTCTCTCTCCTCTCCAGTGGCACTGCCGATTCGGTCATCCTTCATTGAAAGTTTTGAAGTCTTTGGTTCTTTCGTTGAGTCAACTTTCTGTTTTAGATTGTGAGTCGTGTCAATTGGGGAAACATCATCGTGTTCCCTTTAGTCCTCGGGTTGATAACCGTGTGTTGAGTTCTTTTTCTTTTGTTCATTCAGATGTTTGGGGTCCTTATAAAGTAATATCATATAGATATTTTGTTTAATGAAAGAAATGAGTGAATTGTTTACCATTTTATTTGGTTCATTCAAGGATGACGTGACTCTATTTAATGAAAGAAAGGAATGAATTGTTTACCATTTTCCAAAAATTTTATGATGAGATTCGCAACACTTGAATAAATTAAATCAACAAATAGTTGTTTTCTGATTTAAAAAAGGTAGAAAACAAAAGAGAAAAAAAGTGTCACGAATAGGATAAAGGGAGATGTTAGACAATGTATGCCCTTAGCTCCAATCAGAATGATGTACATTATGACATTTAATGTAAATGAATAAAGTACATATTTGATTCATGTTATTATGGTGTGTTTCTATGTAATACCCTTAAACTGGACACATATGAGACTCGTGTTAGTTTAGAATTTTCACAGCCGTTGGATAAATCTAGGGAGATTTATGCTGCCAAGGCTGATACTAATGTGTCGCCAAGTTGGTTGGGGTGGCCTGTCTCAGCTGCCAGGGTGAGACTTGAGATACATGCAGTGTGGGTTTTCTTGAAACCCTGAACCGGACCAGTTGCAAGCTGAATCCTCAACCTGTAAACAGGGGAATCATAGTTTGTCTGCCTATTATTCAGCCCTTACTTCAGTGTGGAAAGAATTGGATCACTATCAGGCTATAGAATGGAAACATGATGATGATGCTAAGGCCTATAAGAAGCTGGTTTCTCAGCAGTGGGTTTTTACATTCTTGTTGGGTCTAAACCCTGCTTATGAACCCTTGAGAGTCAGATCTTAGGAAGTAAAGAGTTGCCTTCAGTTTAAGAGGTGTATGCCCTCGTTCAATCTGAGGAAAGTAGGCGGAGTGTGATGGTTACAACTGAGGGGGAGCAACAGGTAGCATTGGCTGCGATAGGTAGTAACAATAATGGAAAGAAAAGTGACTCCAAAAAGGCTAATGGTAAAGACAAGTTGTTTTGTACCCATTGTTGGCGCTCGAGACATACACGTGAGACATGTTGGGAGATTCATGGGAAGCCCAAGTGGGCAGTGAAGAACCAAGAACAGGGTACAGTACAAGGTCAGAAGAAGCCGAATACAACACATAATGCAGCACATGTGGTAACCCAAGATACTCAGTCTGTTGGTATTACTCAAGACCACTTTACTGGTTTTGACCCCAAGGAAGATGTCATGAATTCCTTCAGAGATCACTTGGAGTCATATGGTAGGGCTTTGCGACAGATGGATATTCAGTTACTGGTACTCCTACTTCATTTGCGTCCACATCAAGTAATGCAGCTTCTGCATTCCATGTCACCACTACCATTGACTCCCCTTGGATCATTGATTCAGGGGCCTCTAACCACATGACCGGTAAGCAAACTTGTTTCAAACTTATAGCCCTTTTGTCAGGAAGGGATAAAGTGAGGTTTGCAGATGGATCATTCTTCTCCATTGTAGGCCAAGGATCAATATTTCTTCCCTATGGCCTTAACCTGAATTATGTATTGCATGTCCCTCAACTTTCTATAAATTTGCTTTCAATCAGTAGTATCACAAACTCTTTAAACTGTAGTGTAACTTTTTTTCCTGGTTCATGTCTTTTTCAGGATCTAACATCTGGGAGGACGATTGGTAGAGGGAGCCTAGTGGATGGTCTCTACATTATCGACAACAAAGCTGGTCTCTCGGTGTTGTCCTTAGAGTCGTATAGTCAATCAAATAAGAGTCAAGTTTTTTGTGGCATAGTTGGTTAGGTCATGTTTCTTTTGAAATGGTAAAAGATGTAAATTAGTCCTTTAATATCAAGATTAAACTTAGTGATTAGCAGAATAAAACAAGTCTAAATAACTATACAAGAGAAGAAGATGGCGAAGAGAAGAGGTAAGAGAAGGAGGAGTCGAATTATTCTCCATTCTCCTCTAACCCTATTTTATTAAGATCTAAAAGTTTGATGATGACAAGAATGCCCTTAAGTGGGCAGTCAGCTTGGTAGTTACATAAAGAAAAATAAAACAAGAATAAATAACAGGCCCATTAAGTGTGGCCCATCAACATAAAATAAAAGATATTACAAGAGAGGCTGTTAGGGCCCATTCAGCCCAGTCTCTTTACATTC
>NW_010729088.1:16906-71600 GCF_000365185.1 Nelumbo nucifera
TGTTTCTTACTCCTCCAAGACACAATATTCCCAGCAACCAGAGCACAATAACCAGAGGTGGACCTTCTGTCATCAATACATCCTACCCAATCTGCATCAGTAAAGGCTTCCAACTTCATGTGACCATGCTTAGCAAATAGAATACCTTTCCCTGGAGTACCTTTCAAGTAGCACAAAACCCTTTCTACAGCAACTAGATGAGTATCTCTGGGAGTATGCATAAACTGGCCGAGTCATACAAAGGTATAACAACTTCCCAAGTAGTCTCTGAAACACTCCCTTATCAGACAAAGGTTCACCATCTGTGGCAGAAAGCTTATGATTAGGATCAATGGGAGTGGAGATAGGTTTAGCTCCAAGTTTACCAGTTTCAACAAGAAGATCAAGGACATATTTGCGCTGAGATATAAAGATACCATCCTTAGACCGAGCAACTTCAATGCCCAGGAAATACCGAAGATCTCCCAAGTCTTTGATTTCAAATTTAGAGTTGAGAAATCCTTTTAGTTTACTGGCCTCTTCAATGTCATTACCCGTGACCACAATGTCATCAACATAAACAATCAAGAAGGTCACCAGAGAGTCATTTTTCTTCAAGAACAATGTATGATCAGATTGTGTTTGAATGTAGCCAAAGGAGACAAGAGCAGCCCGAAATCTCTCAAACCAAGCCCRAGGAGATTGTTTGAGACCATAAATAGATTTGTGTAGTTTACACACCTTGCCTTTCATTTTTTTCCCATACACTCCTGTAAAGAAACTGTTGGAAGGGTGAACTGAAGAAACTGTAGCTTCCAGGTGATTTAGGAGACTCCCATACTTCTCAAAATCAAGCTTCATTTCAGCCAACTGCTCAATGGTTGATTTCTCTTCACTCTCCTTACTTCCCCCTTTAGGTACTGTAGCAGCATTAGCAGTCTTGGGTTTTCCCACCTGATTGCCCTTCTTAGGGTTATTATTGTTCTTAAATCTATCAGGGAGAAGTCCATGATGAAGCTTTCAGCAGGTGTCCTTTGTATGCCGTGGTTTCTTGCAATATTCACACACATGCTCTCTTTTCTTAGTAGGGTCCTTTGGTTTCATTCCCGCATGTGCAAAATGTTCTGTAGGTAGACTCTGCAACTGAACTTGCCGCCTACTCTCCTCACTACTTATCATAGCATATGCCTGTGAAAGAGAAACCTCATCCCTGGCCAAAATATTCTGTCTAATAATATCAAACTTAGGGTTGAGTCCAGTGAGAAACTCAAACACCCTATTTCTCTCCACCAGCTTTCTATACATTTCAGCATCCTTTTTACTCTCCCATACCACTGTTTCCATAACATCAATTTCCTGCCATAGGGATTTTAGTATAGAGTAGTAGATTGCTACACTCTTCTCCCCCTATCTCGGGTTTTTCACATCACTTTTCAATTTGTACGCTCTGGCTACATTCAGTTTCTGTGAATAGGTCTTAGTTACACTGTCCCATATCTCCTTAGCCGAAGATATCCAGAGATAGTGTTGGCTTATATGGGGTTGCATAGAGTTGACTAACCATCCTATAACAGTATAGTTCTCTTGCATCCATTTTTCAAATTCAAGGTCTGTCTCTTCGGGTTTCACCTTACTACCTGTGAGATACCCGAGTTTTCCTCTACTACAAACATAGATTTTTATAGACTGTGCCCAAACCAGATAGTCCGTCCCATCTATCTTAATTGTGGTAACACCAGTCAAAACATAATCTACTGAGGCAGGTCCAGAAACCGACACCTGCTTGAACTCACTTCCGTATGTCTCCATTAATCAAACGGAAATCAAAGAACAAAAATTTTGACTATGTAAACTTATTTGAAGTCAAACCAGAACTCGGGTGCTTGAAAAACTAGGGTTTTGCTCTGTCCAGCAGATGAGAGGAAGAGAGAAGATGTTGCCGCACCTACTAGACTAACCCAAACTCTTCCAAACCTAAACCGCCCTCCTTTAGCAGTCACAAGACACCTTCCAAGCACAGAGCGCCACACCCGAGCTTCAACTTTCCTGGTAACCTCGAAAATCTTTAGTCGGCTAGGGTTTCGGGTAGCAACAGAACAACATCACTTCTTGGCAAAATCTAGCAAGAACTAAACTCTCCAAACCCTTCTACCAACTARGCAAGTGATTCTCTATACTATAGAGAGCCTATCTCTCCATACACTCTCTTGATTTTAGAGTGTACAAGAACGAAGAAAAAGAAGGAAGAGGAACTAAACCCGCTTTGATACCAAGATGTAAATCAGTCATTTAATATCAAGATTAAATTTAGTGATTAGCAGAATAAAACAGGTCTGAATAACTGTACAAGAGAAGAAGATGGCGAAGAGAAGAGGTAAGAGAAGAAGGAGTCGAATTATTCTCCATTCTCCTCTAACCCTATTTTATTAAGATCTAAAAATTTGATGATGACAAGAATGCCCTTAAGTGGGCGGCCAGCTTGGCAGTTACATAAAGAAAAATAAAACAAGAATAAATAACAAGCCCATTAAGTGTGGCCCATCAACATAAAATAAAAGATATTACAAGAGAGGCTGTAAGGGCCCATTCGGCCCAATCTCTTTACGGTAAAGTCTTTGTTTCTAGTTTTATTTAAGTCATGTTCAGTGTCAGAGTTCCAGTGTCAAACATGTCAGTTGAGCAAACAATGTAGAATAACTTTTCACTCAAATAATAAAAGATCAAGTTTTCCTTATCATGTTGTGTATTCTGATGTATGGGGGCCTACTACTGTAATCTTTGAGGGCGGATATAAGTACTTTATCACATTGATCGATGATTTTTCTCGCTATACATGGGTATTCCCTATGCGTAGTAGAGATGAAGTTCCAAAGATTGTGAAAGACTTCTAGAGGATGGTGTTTACGCAATTCCATGTTGAAATATAGATCTTTCAATCAGACAATGCAAATGAATATTTCCATAGTGAGCTCAATGAGTTTCTTTGCCTCCCATGGATCTATTCATAGGAGCTCATGCGCAAGAACACCACAACAAAATGGTGTTGCAGAAAGAAAAAATAGACACCTCATTGAGGTAGCTCGAGGGATGATGTTACACATGAATGTTCCAAAAAGGTTTTGGATGGATGCTATACTTGCAACTGCTTATGTCATCAATCGCATGCCCTCCAAAGTGCTGAACTACATGGCCCCTCATCAGTTGTTGTTCCCTCAATCCCCTTTATTTTCCATTCCCATGAAAGTTTTTGGTTGTCGTGCCTTTGTCCATGATTTGTCTCCATCTCGGGGTAAGTTAGACCCGCGGTCCATTCCTTATATCTTTCTAGGTATCCCTCCTCTCAAAAAGGGTATCGGTGCTTTGATCCCGTTAGTCATAAGTTTTTTGTGTCTATGGATGTGTCCTTCTTTGAATCTGAACCGTTCTTCCCTGCTTCTCCTCAGGGGGAGAGTAGTGTGGAAAAGGAGAAGCAGGTTCAGGTCCGCCAAGTCTCTCTTCCTTCTATTCCGGACCTTGCTCCCTTTCGTGTCTTCCAACGTACACGCCGTAGAGATCAACAATGTGATAGAGATGTGGAGTAGCCAAACATTGAGCAACCGACATTGTTAGACTCCCAGGAAGTAAGTCCAAACCCTATTGCACCTATTGATACTCCTACTCCTACTGTGGATGACCTTGACATTCCTATTGCTCAAAGAAAGGGAGTCAGGTCATACACTACCAAACACCCCATTACCCATTTTGTCTCCTATGATCACATTTCCCCTCATACCAAGCCTTCCTATCTGCAGTTGATTGCATCTCTGTACCCAAAAATGTTGCAGAAGCCTTAAAATGCCCTGAATAGACAGATGCTATGAAGGAGGAGATTAATGCCCTCCATAAAAATCAAACTTGGGAATTGGTGGTGGATCTTCCAAGGGGGAAAGACCCAGTGGGGCGTAAGTGGGTGTTTACAGTTAAACACAAAGCGGACAGGACAGTTGAAAGGTACAAAACAAGATTAGTAGCCAAGGGGTACACTCAAGTGTACGGGGTTGACTATGATGAGACTTTTGCTCCAGTAGCTAAGATGAACTCAATTAGAGTCCTCCTGTCATTAGCTACTAACCTTGACTGGGAATTGCATCAACTGGACATAAAGAATGCCTTTTTAAATGGTGACCTAGAGGAGGAAGTGTACATGGTTCAACCCCCTGGATTTTGTGCCATGGGAAGTGAAAATAAGGTGCACAAGATGAGAAAGTCTCTTTATGGTTTAAAACAATCTCCCAGGGCTTGGTTCAGTAAGTTTCACATGGCAGTTTAGCAGGTAGGGTTCAAGCAATCTCAGTCTGATCACACACTCTTTGTGAAGAGATGTCAGGAACAGGTTGTTGTATTGATAGTGTATGTGGATGATATCATCATTACAGGAAATTGGAGTTCARAAATACARAAATTGAAACAATTCCTTGCATCTAAATTTGAAGTAAAAGATTTAGGTCCCCTAAAGTATTTTCTTGGAATTGAAGTCGCTCGCTCAAAAAGGGGTATCTTCATTTATCAAAGGAAGTACACCCTTGATCTGTTACAAGACAGGCAAGTTAGGCGCAAGGCCAGCAGATACTCCAATGGATGTTGATCACAAATTGGGTGACCGAGATGGTGAACCTCTGAAAGATGTGAAACAGTTCCAAAGGTTAGTGGGAAAGTTGATTTATTTGTCCATGACCTGTCCAGACATTGCCTATTCAGTTGGGGTCCTGAGCCAATTCATGCACTCTCCTAAGAAACCACACATGGAGGCAGCAGAGAGAGTTCTTAGATACTTAAAAAAGTATCCAGGAACAGGTCTACTATTCAGTAAACATAATCACGTAAAGGTGGAAGTCTTTATAGATGCTGATTGGGCAGGTGCTATGGATGATAGAAAGTCCATAAGTGGGTATTGCACATTTGTGGGAGGAAACCTAGTGACGTTTTGTGGGAGGAAACAAAGTGTGGTAGCAAGGTCAAGTGCTGAAGCTGAATATAGAGCTATGGCACATGGGGTATCTGAAGTCCTTTGGCTAAAAAACTTTCTAGGGGAGCTTGGAGTTGTTGTTCATAATCCTATGTCTCTTTACTRTGACAACAARGCAGCCATAAACMTCGCCAGCAACCCTGTCCTACATGAGAGGACCAAGCACATTGAAGTGGACAAACACTTCATAAGGGAAAAATTGGAAAAAATGGAAATTTGCATCCCTTATGTCAACTCCAAGGAACAACTTGCTGATGTCCTYACAAARGGDCTTBYRTRCTYRYGGCACAAYGAGTTATGTGACAAGCTGGGCATGATAGACATATTCAGCCCAACTTRAGGGGGAGTGTTGTGAGGATTATTTAATTGTTATTTTACAGTTGTTGTTAGTATGCTGTCAGCTTAAGATGCTGTCAGCCAGTTAGTTTCTTTCTTTCTTATTAGCTTGTTACTAGGGAGTGCCACCAGGGGCATACTTATAATTTCTCATTCCTTTATATTAAGCTAATGTAAATAAACAAACTGGCTGCCACCAGATATGTTTTTGAGACTCTCAATCGTATCTTCCTCTTCTCCTCTCTCCTCTCTTCTCTTCTCTCTCTCTCTCCATGAATGATTACATCAGCATAGATTCTTTTTAACCTTCCCCTTTGCCCTTTTCAACTTGTAACAAATTGACCTCTAGTGCAACTATTGGCCCTCCAGAACTAAATGTAAACATAACTCACAATATTGGAATGGTAAATTCTTAAGAACAATTGCTAGGTGTGTACCCTACAATAGAGGTTACAAAAATACTGCTAAATTGAAGAATAGATGGGATTGGACCATAACTTAGTTGGTTGCACTCTTTATTAAACAATGCAAATTCTATCCTAATTTACCTGTAAAAAAGGAGAGTGTTGGTCTTAGTGGAAGGTATATGTGAAACATCCTATGAACTTGCTCAATACCCCTGATATTTTTACAAACTAGAAGTATTCCAACATATTTCTGTTTTTTAATATTGTTTTGTTAACTTGTTTGGAGTAAACATTAGCATGATATTAATATGTCCCTGTTACTTCTGCAGTACTTCTTATATCAGTTGTTGCGAGGATTAAAGTATGTACACTCAGCGAACGTCCTCCACCGTGATCTCAAGCCAAGCAATTTGTTTCTAAATGCTAACTGTGATCTTAAGATTGGTGACTTTGGATTGGCAAGGGCAACATCTGAAACAGATTTCATGACTGAGTATGTCGTCACTCGGTGGTATCGAGCACCAGAGTTGCTACTAAATTGTTCAGAATATACTTCTGCAATTGATATTTGGTCAGTGGGTTGCATACTTGGTGAAATCATGACACGGGAACCCCTGTTTCCAGGCAAAGATTATGTTCATCAATTGAGGCTTATCACAGAGGTACTCCTTGTAACTTTCATGGTTCTAATTAATTTGTGCTGGAGAGCCTTGCACTGTTTCTGCTTCTTAACCAACCAAGATGTTGCATTAGCATCTTTCATTTCTTTTCTCTCAGTTTTTATTTTTATTTTTTATTTTTGATGAAAATAGCACCACTTACCAATTCAGAGCGTTGTGTCAAGCATTCTTGTTCTGTGTCTACTCAGAATGGCGATTATTTCTGGCCATGTGATCCTTAGAATATAACTACTTTTAGCTGGTTCTTCTGGAATATGATTACTTCACTGGCCAGCATATCATAGAAATCTGAATGGTCCTGTATTTAGAACTCGAGCTTGAATATCTAAGCTATCTTAAGAAACAAAAAGCAAAAAGCTTATTTACCTAAGCTTTGATTATTCATATGTCACATCTGTTCCTTATAAACAAAAGGCACAAAATTTCTCCACTCTAAATCAGTATGCGTGGGCAATATTGTTATGATACTTTTCATGAAATCAAGACCAAATATTGATGATAGTCCTAGGTACTCTTTATTTCAAAGAACCAAAGAAAGCCTTGAAAGATTACAAAATATGTCACTTTCTAGAAAAAATATGAAAATATATACTATTGTATAATGAAAAGTGAGGTTGCACTCTCACTGGAATGGTTATGTTTGATTATGACAAACTGTGCTTTCTTTTCCTTTTCCTTAAAAAAAGTTGATAGGTTCACCTGATGATGCCAGTCTTGGGTTTCTTCGAAGCGATAATGCCCGGAGATATGTTCGGCAGCTTCCACAATACCCCAGACAGCAATTTTCTGCTAGATTCCCCAATATGTCTCCCAGTGCTCTTGATTTTCTGGAGAAAATGCTTGTGTTTGATCCAAACAAGCGTATCACAGGTATAATGAAAATAGATAGTGTTACTTTCAGTGACAGCATCCTTGAGTAATGACTTACTAGAGCCTTTTCCAACTCTTGTTTGTTTGCAGTCGATGAGGCACTGTGTCACCCATATCTTTCATCTCTACATGATATCATCGATGAGCCTGTTTGCTCAAGGCCTTTTGTTTTTGATTTTGAGCAACCATCATTCACTGAAGAGAACATCAAGGAACTCGTATGGAGGGAATCTGTGAAGTTCAACCCTGGCCCAATTCATTAGGATGTGTGAGATGGTAAATTGGTAATTGCTGCAAATACTGTAGATTGGTTTCTCAAGGTTCAATTCATTCCTATCACAATCCTTACAAATAAGAGATGAGGACCGTAACTGAGATGTCCCGTGGTTAAGTTATGATATTCCGTAAACTTGAAACAAATTATGCTGTGTGATCAGAGACCAAAATTTTATCAAACCCCAAATCTGTATTTGTGCAGGTCCTTGTAGACCATGTTGGTGCTGTTATACTTACCACCAGTATCAAGGGCATATTATTGGTTTAGAGCATTGGACAAGAAGATTGTATAAAGTTGTACGGCTCATCAACTCTTTCTCAGCTTTTAGATAAGGTGTGTCAAGGGGAAGAGTTGTACTGTATGGATCCTTAAATAATTTCTTGCCATTCTCTTAGAACCTAGAGGTTGCAGTTAAGCAAGTTTCTTCCTAGTGCGAATGGCTACCAAAACTATAAATTTAACATGCCTTATTAATTAACTAATTCCATTTAAATCCAATTACTATAATTGACCCCAACTAACTGATATCCAATTAAATTTATCAAATCCAAAATTTTAAATTTTACTATAGTTAACTTCATTTAAATTAGATTACCTGTCAAATAGCATGGATTAGCTAAATCATACACCCATGTTTTAATTTCTTATACCATTTCCCAATGTTTCTCGAAGTGTATTAATTCCAATAGTTTAGACTTGATATAAATTATTAAAATGTGTTTCTTATATGTTTATGTTTATACCTTGTTTATAGTCATTTGTGCCTCAAATTTGATGTTATTCTTAAATACAAAATTCCACGGTAGAGGTTTGTCAAAAAAAAAAAAACCAAAATCACAGAGATTAGGACAAAACTATTGACTTCCATGTGGGCCTTCCATCCTGACAACAAGAGTTTGCTTGTTTTTTTTTTGGAAATTTTCTAGGTTTAGTGCCACTCTTGTCTCCAAACTTAAAAACGCAACAAATTTTTTGGAGCAATTTGTGGTGCCGATCTGCTTTGCGGCGATAGAATTCTGGATATGGTGGAGCAATTTGTGGCCAAGAGCTGGCACTTGTTTCATTTTCATATGTTTTAAGACACGCAACAATAGATACTGAGTGCCCAAAAAATCAGCTTTAAGTATGCAACTTTGTTAAGGTGTTGCTAATTGATTCAGTGTATATTGAACTTCTAAATCCACTGCATATTACATAAAGCTCTGTTGAGCTGATACAAAAGAGAACAAATACTAGTAAATTATAGGACACATCTAGGACTGGTACTATTAATTATAGGTACTTCATCGCGTAAGAGCAGGTCTGCAGTTGAACAGTATCGATGGGCAGGCTGTCGGTGGGGAAAGCGCAACTGGTGAGCCCCTGGGGTGCCTGATCCGGCAACAGAGCACAGGGCGCAGGCGTCACGCCGCTTGTGATCCCTTCGATATCGCTGCATGTCCACGGCACCTTCTTCGCCTTATGCGCCAGCCCGATCGTCACATTTGATATGCAAATTCCGGTGAACTGATCTCCGGCAATTCCCTCCAACCTGGCGGCCATTGTGACGTTCTCCGCCACCATGTCCCGGTAATTGATTCCGTTGATCACGGGAAGCGCGTTGGGGTCGTACTTGTTGTCGGGATGGGACCCATAATTGCCCGTCATCCAGAAGGCCCACTTCATGGTTTTCATCGTCATTCCCCTCACGTATACATCTTTCACGTACCCTCCCCTCCCTACTGCTGTCTTGATGCGGACTCCGGATTCCGAATTGATGGCCAAAATGTCTTCGGCCCTCACGTCCTCTATCCCACCGGACATCTCACTTCCCAGTGCGATCACGGCACTGTCGGGCGAAATGCATGTCAGCCGTCTGATCACTAATCCTTTGGTCGGCATCCCAAAGGCGATTCCATACTCGTCCCACCCGCTTTTCACGGCCACACAGTCATCCCCAGACACTATGTAGCAATCTTCAATTCGGACGTTTGTGGATGAATCTGCAAATGAACCAGAAACGTTGTATCTTGTATGTCGGAACTCAGAATTCAGAAACGTTGCGTTGCAAGGAAAGTGAACAAAAAACGAAAACGAACCTGGGTTGATGCCATCGGTGTTTGGAGATGTAACGGGGGCTATGATGGTGATGCCTTGGACCAGAACGTTGCTGCATATTTTGTTTGCAGAAAAACACTTTCCCATAAATCAATTCTTATCAAATCAACTGTGGTTCTGTGAATGTGAAGTGAAGCAGTATAGGCTGTATTATAGTAGTTACCTGCTATAGACGGGATGGACGTTCCATGATGGGGAATTCACCAGCATGAGATTGGAGATCTGAACCTGATCGGAGAACATGATTTCGATCAGGTAGGGCCGGGTGTACTTAAGCTGGCCCTTGTGGAATTTCTGCCACCAGAGAGCACCCTGGCCGTCTATCGTGCCATTATCCCCTGGAATCGAATTCATCATCAAAGTGGGGCCAAAATGATCATCATTCATCATCTATCGATCAAAATCAGAAAGGAAGATGAAAGAAAAGATCACGGTTCCGTTTCGTACCTGTAATTACAACGTCGGTGAGGTTGGTTCCGAAGATTAAGCTGACGTACCTTCCACCGGCTGTATCTCTCCCTCTACCGTATGATGGCAAGGGCTCGATCACTGGCCATTGGCTCACGTCCTGATCAAATCCCAAGTTGAGTAAAGTTTTGCATTTGGGTTTGGTACCGTAAAAAAAATAATGAAGCGGTAAACTTGGTGTGATGTCCCAGGACTGGTGTCAGTCAGAGTCTCAGACTCTCAGACCTAGCTATAGGCTATAGCTTAAGCTGTTTTAATGTTTTTCCAAGCAGAGTCGTATACGTA
This sequence comes from Nelumbo nucifera, assembly GCF_000365185.1. The sequence continues at coordinate 27,311 of NW_010729088.1, forward strand.
CGTATTCGTTTTCTTTTTCTGATCATCTACCTTTTAACCAGGAAAACCCTAGCCTTGACCTTGCCCAGTTTCATTTCCTTGAAGAATCAATCCAAACAAGCCCTAATGCAATTGGATCATCAAAGGGCCTACTACATACATACCGGGAGACGGGAGTTGCTTGCCACGTCGTGGGTCCCTTGTTTAATGTTCAAACAAAATTTAACGTGGAGAAGATTAATGGGTTGATGCTTACTGTAACTGAATAACTGAATCTGAACGGGATATTAGTTCAAAGTTCAGATGGTGAAAATCTCCTAGTCCTAGTAATGTGAACGAACCTGAGATGCTAGCAAGACGGCGTCTCTGTGGAGGAAAAGGGTGAAATGGCTGGTGAGATTGAAGCTTCCGGTTAACCATCGTCCCGGGGGAACGAACAGCTGGGCACCGCCGTCCGAAGCGAATTGGCTCAGATGATCGATTGCTGACTGGAAGGCCTTTGTGTTCAAAGTCTGTCCGTCGCCCACTCCTCCGTAATCTGTCAACGAAGCACTGTGTACTCTGCAACTCATTGCAGAGTATTGGAAAGAATCTAGAATCCTTGCTCTCCTGCACTCTGCTCCTTTCGTGCTCAATAGCCCCAGCACTACAAGCACTGAGATTATCTCCATTATCTGTTCGATGAAGCGAAGTACAAAAATGAAAGAGATTAGAAACATCAACAAAGAATGCGAGATGGGGGAAGAGCCAAAAGCTATGAACACAGAAAACCAGCAACAAAAGGGAAGAGAAAGAAGGAAGAAATGCATGCTTTCTTACGAGATTAATGATTTTAACCATGTGTAGATTGGAGAAGAACATGCATAACAGATAATGCATTAAAGAAAAAATGTGGAAAAAAGAAAAGAAAAGAGAGACTGGTGCAAAGCAAATAGCTTGCCTACTGGTTGTTCTGAGATTTAAGAGAAACAGAGAAAAGAGAGCAAGAAAACAAAAAAGCATAAGGAAAGGAAATATACATGGCATCTAAGATTTCCGCACAACTCCATTCGGAAGAATATAGATATGTTGCCTTCTGGGTTCTGGCTTTGTTTTGATGCAGAGACAAAAGGAGCAGTATATATAAACTCAAGCATGTGTTTAATTAATCCAGTTTGGTAACCCTTGCTGACGAATTTACCCTTTAGTGTGGAATAGCATTTCAGAATTTAGATTCCACGCATATACAATATTTTAGGATCTGTTTGTTTGGTTCATAAGAATAAGGGTCTGGAATTGGAGTTTGGTTGAGTAGAATGGCATTCTGATTCCTGCTGAAATGGCATTCACCATTTGGGGGAATGGCTATTCCGATGTCTCCCCCTATGGGAATAAAAATCTCATAAAGAAAAAAAAACCCAAACCCTATTTTTCTTTGCCTGACACGAACCCTAATTGGGAGTTATACATATCTTATGGAGTTTGATTTCAATTCTCTTCTGAACCGAACAAGTATATGAATATACAACTCCAATTCCAATTTCATGGGATTTCTAAACAACCCAAATGGACCCTTTCTTAAGTCACATAGAGAGAATGTTTAACTAAATGTGAACCCAATAAGGGTATTTTTGTCTTTTCAGAAATTCCCTTTTTATCAAAATTGGGATGTGCATGCATCACAGTCCTAAAAAAAAGGAAAGAGATTGTTAATGAACAGTTAAATGCTCAAACATATAAGGGCAATCCACAAACCAACCACGTTAGTTTTTTTAACTGTAGGTAAAACGCGTAAATGACAATACTACCCTTGCAGACTGTACCCATGAAATTGGGCTTTGTAATCCAAATCAAAAGCCCAGTATTTAAAAAACAGAAAGGCCCAACGGTCTCAGTTGTTTTTGTTTGTTGGGATTTGGGAGAATGAAGGTTCAGCCCAGATCAAAATTTGTAGACTAAAAGTAGTGTTGAGATAGGTGTCTGCTCGGAATTGATGTCAATTCATGGGCCGGCGTTGGTGCATAAAATGTGGGTATTGATGTAAATTCATTAGGCCTATCCGTACTTCTCCCTTTATTTTTTGGTTGGAAATTAAAAATTGAAAATTGGAAATGAAAGCGTTCTTGGCTTGTAACGGTTTTCCATCCAAGTCCATGGATTGTCTTGTGAGTTGTGACAAAGGATGAGAAGTCAATGACGAGGAAACTGGCAGCATGTTCATGTTTGGTCCTTCACTCGTTGTTCTTTCTAATTAAATTAACGTATTAAAAGAAATATTACCTTACCATATAGAGAAGGCTAATAAGTTTTGACGATGACATTTGAATTGACGACAACGTTGAAGCGACAGACAACCACACTCACTCGGGACTTGTAAAACTGGACTTACGCCTTATTGTCAACCCGACCCGGAAAATCTTGCCCTGGTTTACGGGCTTGTCCGCCACAAACCCGTACCCATCAGCATATAGCTTGTCTTGTGCAGTTGTGCTGTGGGGGTCGGTTCTGGTCTCGATAGATACATATGCACAACCGGTTCCCAGACTAGACAGTTGCTTTGCAATAATAGATCCAAAATCTAATCAACTATTAATCTGAGAATATCAAGTCTGACCCGATAAGATCATCCAATTATACTGGATATACATATACCCAATTACAATTGAAAAGTGTAATGTAGACCTGTATAATTGGGTTGTGTCAGATGGGCTCAATTGGGTTAACCCGATCCATTAACAGGCTTGCCCCTGCATAATTGAATTGCATTGCCTTATTTGGAACCCAAAGCCCAAAAGCCCATAAAAGAAACGCAATGCGAAAAAGCAAGCACTATGTAGCTCTCTACTGATTCCTCACAGGTTACAGCACAGGCCTCACTCCACAGACTAGACTAGAGGTAGAGGTGTTAGTGTGTGTGAACTCACACTGGGCCTCCAGCCTCTTAGTCCTATGTTAGCTAGTGAGAGTACACACATTATCATTCTTCCACGACTCCCTCATCCAACCGTCCGTCGTAGCTCAAACTGTTGCATGCACCCATCACTGGACGTCCGTCTTAAATCACATCACACCACACACACTGCATTGCATGTGTATAAACCAACGCCTACCGCACAGTATATTTTCCCAAAAGGTAGTCCCTCTCAATTTTGCGCTTTGTCAGACAAATGATGCAGAGATAGAAAATGAGAGGGTCAGGTAATGAATCTTGGGAGGGAGGACGGTGACAATTTGGCGCATTCCTTGTTGGAATGTAGTCGGCGGGTCCCACATCCTCCCCCTTCTATTCTCCAACTCCCATCACTACTTGCAAGTTACAAAATGCAGCACTGCACTTTTCAGGGCGTTCCCGTGAACACCACTCCTCTTCACCTTCTTCACGGGTTGCAACATGGTGGGGTCCAATAACAAAAACTTCTCACCAGCGTCAGCGTTGCCAAACAAAAACAACAACTTCCCTTTGTTAGCTTGGGCCTCATGGAATCTGGCGCACGTGCTAGTCCGACCGGGTTAGGTTGGGTTTAGCCGTTTACATCAACCCTGATTCAATTTTATGTTGTTGGACTTGAACCCCCAAATCTTTTAACCATGGCTTTTGAACCGTGGTTGATCCGTACAGTCGGACTGTTCGGTCTGGAAATCATCTAGTCATCTGGTTCTATTTCACTCTTAACCCATGTCTTGGCCAAAACTATTGACTTGGTCAGCCATTCACTGACTCAGGTGATTGAGCTATCGACTCAGATAACAGTTTTTGGCTTTTTTTAATTTTATTTAATTTTATCTTTTTTAACCTAGAACGGGCCAACCATTCGAACTAGACAATTGAACCGCTGACTTGAAAACCAGTGGCCAAATCAATTATGGTTCCAGGTCGGTTTTTAAAACATTATCCTTAACCATAATCCTCAAGGCCTCAGCCCTATGGGGTGTCAATGGACTGGTTTTCAGTTGGACCCTGTTGAAATTGAAATTAATTTGGACGAATTGGATAGACCAATAAGACATTAAATTGGACCAATTCAGACTTAATGGTCCAACGTATTTGTTGGATTGGATTGGACTTGGTCCATCCATAATGGATTTATATTGTATTGGATCAGATTGAACCAATAAGACATTAAATTGAACCGGTTCAAAATGGTCCAGCACATTCATTGAATTGGATTGAACCTGGTCCATCTGTAATAGACTCATATTGAACCGAATCCGATTAAACCAAATCTAGTACAATTGACACTCCTACTCAACCCTAACCTTAACCAAAACTTCAGCCCAATCAGACTGCTAACTAAACCCAAATTGCGCCTATATGCACGTGGGTCTGCATGGGTCCCACAATACCAAAAGACAAACAGGGGTAAGTAACAGGCACTCAACCCCCTCACGAGTCACGAGCGGGTTCGTTTCTCCACTAGAATTTTATCCTTTGTTTTTGTAAACCTTGCCTCAGGCCCTACCAAGCAAACTCACATGCATGGTATAAGTGTCCAAGTGATCAGATAATAATTTAAAAAAAAAAAAAAGTAGAAAAGAAATAAGAGTGTTAGAAAGAGAAAGGAAGAGTGTAAGGAGGACAACAAAGCAACCCCCACTTACTAAACAAGTGAATGGGGTGGTGGATGTTTTTTTCTGGTCGGAGGAAGTAATGCTGGTCGGTGCACTTCACATGAGAGAGAGAGACCCTCCCACTCGGCCACTCCCACCTTCTCCACTGCTAAATGCTAATGCCTAGTGGTGCCTTTGTGTGCTGGAGAGGGGTGCGCGTGCCTAGCATTTCTTGTGGTGGAACCCACATCATCTACCATCAATTTGGAATTCTAACTCAATTTCCATTTTCCATCAATTATTATAATGGGCCTCACAGCACATCGACGCCGTCCCATCCGGTAGCCACTCCAACTTCCACAAACACACCGTACGTTGCCTCTTCTTTGCATGCCACGTCAGATTCATTAGAGTGGACAGATTCACTTCCAGACCAGGTGTCATCAATTTGTTGGCCCAGAGATGAAGATTATAATAATACCGTCTAGTCTCAATTCTCTAATAAGTCTAACACCACCTCCGATTATGTGCAGGATGGATAAAAAAATGGTCCAACCTACTTTTGGAAGCACTTTTAAGGCAGGTCCAATCACTGCAATTTGCAACTCGTCGAAGTTTTGAATTTGATATCAGAGAATATCATATTGGTTTGGGTGGGAAGGAAAAAAGTCAAGGAAATCTTCACAAATCTTGTATAAGTTTTCCCAACTTTCCTTTCTTTTCCCTATTTACCTTTAAACCAAACATAGCCTAAAGGTCAGGACCGTTAACGGGCCCTTGACTTTTCCTCATCTATGTGAAAAAGTTGGATGAGTCCTGTTTTACCAATTAACTGGGCTAAGAAAAGAATGAATAGAAGATGTACAATTTGATTTTAATTCATTTAATTAGACGATAGAAAACTGTAACATAAAAAATTCATACATGCTCGACGAATTAGATGTCATAAATGGTTATCTACTCTGATCGGGCTCATTTTTAAAGTCTTGATGGAGCCCATACAACCATGGGTCCCAATACTCGAAATATGCGGCATTTGGCAAATATGGTATACGGGCCTCTGGCCCAAATCCCAATATATTCCCTATGCGAAATTAGTTAATTTTGTAATCAAATATTGTGTTTAGTATCATTGTTGTTTCTATCTCAAACGTTTTGGATTGATGAATATAAATTTTTGAGGGATATATATTGTTACATCTCATATGAGAATCAGGTCATGCTTGAAAGTGTTTATGTTAAAAATAAGTGCTTAACAATAAGTGTTTATTTGAATAAGTATTTATTTGCATTTGGCATCCAACTTTTTCAAGTGTTTATTTAAAAAAAAAAACACTTATTTCATATTGAGTATTTGGTAGTCTTTTTCTTCAATAAACATTTGTGACTATTTTGTCCTTCATTTTCTATCAAATTTTACAAAATTATTTTTATGAAAATATTTTTATAAAAGAATTTTTGCAAAAGCACTTTTATGAAAATACTTTTACAAAAGCACTTTTACGAAAGAATTTTTATAAAATTCAATTAGGGATAATTTTGTAAGTGGTATTTTAAAATTCAGCTAAGGATAGTTTTGGAAGAAAAAAATTGAATAAGTGCTTATTGTATAAGCACTTAAAAAAGTTGGAAATTTGGGCTTAAAAAATAAGCCCTTATTTTTAAAATAAGCACTTATTTTAGACTTATTTCTCAAACACCAATAATTGCTTAATGATGTGGTCCCAGCCCAAATAAGCAATTTTTTTTCAAATAAACACTTATTTTTAAGCACTTCTAAACATGGCATTATTTCAACTAAAATGATTAGACTTCACCCCCTAAAGCAATTCTAGAATTCTCATACATGAATTTTTAAGGTATGCCCATTTCAACCATAAATATTCTCAAATAACAATCGTATGCCAATTTATATTGATCAACTAAAATGTTTCAAATAGAAACAACAATGTTACCAAACACAACTTTTAGTTGCGGTTGAGTGGCCGAATAAATAAAACTTTATTAATCATAATAATAGAATCACATTCCACAATTGTCTCTTACAACCAAAAGTCTTGTGAAAACTTCATTTGCCATCCAATGAAGCTTGCATTTAGCTTTGCTGATTTTGCTTTCATGATTTCGATGAAGTCATGAACTTCCCCTCCACCACTATAACACCTAGATTGCTTCCATCAATATTGAGCTTTGGGGCTCGTTTAGGATAGCTAAATTTTTTGTTGAGTTGCTTTTGTTGAGCTGCTTTGAAGAAGTTAGTAAAAGATTTTTTGAGGCCAAGAAGTTATTAAAAATTGAGTTCAATTGGCATACCATAAAGATATGATACCAGAAAAAACTTATAAGCAATACATATATATACCAGAAAATTGCACGTGAGATATTTTTCTTCATATTAATTATTTGAATTTTACATATAGAAATTGAAAACTAACAAAAGTAATAATATGATTAAATATAAATTTAAATGCTTGTAGGAATGTGTGTGTGCATTGCATGTGGAAATTTTAAATTACAATAACAATTATTATTATTATTATTATTATTATTATTATTAAATTTTGTATTCCATTTGTCATAAAAAAATAATTTTTATTTTAACAATTATTTTATTTAATATGATGAATATATAACATTAGAAATATTTAACCTACCACCTAAAAAGAAAAATAGTTTGATTTCTTGGTCAATACTAAATATATGTACCCAATACTTTTATCTTTTATAAATATATAACAACAAAAAAGTGCCCCAATTTTTTTCTAATTTTTTATTTATTTTTGTGATTCTTTGTATTTTTTATTTCTAAATATTTTCTTATTTGATTATGACATCATTTCATTTTTGTGTTGATTTTAGATTTGACATTCCATTTTCATCATTAATAAAGTTACTTATTAAATATAATAATTATTTTTGTTTAGTATAATGAATATATAATATTAGAGATATACCCAAATCTTTTTTATAATTTGATATTTTGTTTATTTTTAATTTATTATTTAATTATGGAATTATTAGTTAACCCATTGACTCAAATGGTTAAATTTCTTATCCACCACCAAGAGGGAAGAAAATGGTTCTGTTTTCAAATTATTTTTCAAAATATTTATTTTTATGCTATTAAAACTAATATTGTGGATTTAATTAGTATAATTTAATAATGATATCTTAAATATATGATTTAATGAGAGATAATATGAAAAATAGTTTTATTTCCAATTGGTTTTAAATTTTATATTCCATTTCCATCATTAATTAAAACATTTCTTATTTATCATACTTATTATTGTTTAATATGTTGAATATATTATGATAAAAGTGCCCCCAGTTTTTCTATATTTTTTTTTGCATTTCATCTATTTTGAATTTTGTTATTTGATTGTGGAAACATGGATTGTCACATTTGACTCAAAATGGTTTAATTTCTTACCACCACCTAACAATATATTTTTAAGTATATTTTAAAAGTATAAGTTTTTATGTTATTGAAATTATTAATTTATTATGTATGGATTTAATTAATAGAATTTAATGACAAGAAGAAACAAAAATGCCTTAAATATATGATTCAATGAAGGTAAATGCAAGTTAATAACTTAAATGTTGGATTTAATGATAGAGAATTCAATACATTGAATATCTTAATATTACCTTTTTCAACTCATTTAATATCAATAATCGATTACCCTAATTGCCCTCTTGTTTTATCAATAAATTTAAATATGGAGGGGTAAATTTTGTCTTGAGAAAATTCCAAAAATATTTTTATGGCTATTCATGCTTTTTAAAGTATATATATATACTACCTATAAAAGAGCGAATGCCCCTTATTTTTGGAATTTTCATTGGATGTTTTCTACCCCTCTTGTCTAAGCATACAATGGGCATAAATGTCCTTTACTCTTACTTTAGAAACTGCCCACTTATAATAGTTCAGAAACTACCCACTTATAACAAGAAACTACTCATAAATTATAAATAGTTTTATTTTAGAGATGGGTTCTACTAGGATATGGAAAAGATGTGATATCCGAAAAACAACTGCCCAATAAACTCATAAATGTGGTAGCGAATTAGGTGTTATTTATCAAAATTCATGGGTGGATTTTGATTGGTCAAAACTCTTTCCATATCATATCTTTTCCGTATCATAAATTTTCCCTTTAGAGATACTACTACGTACAAATACACATACACATTTACTAGTATATATATATATATATATATAAATCGATATAAAAAAAAGTAATAATCAATCAGGAGTCTTTTTCTTATTAAATGACAGCGATTTTGAGCTTTCAAGGTTTTCCACCAAACAATGTTTATGGGCAATGTTGCATGAACTCATACACAGAGTCAGAATCCGATGCATGTGCAGGGTTCGAGTCAGAAAGATAGAAGATATGGAAGTAAATTATAAATACGTCTATAGAAAAGTATATGCTATTAAAATAATTTATAAATTTTGAATTCTAGCATAAAATATATTTTCCTTGTTACTTTGTGACACATAAGATGGATTCACATTTTGGATTAACTGTTCATTTATGTTTGAATAAGTGGGAGAATAAAAAGAAAATGTCATTTAAAAGTGTCCTCAAGAATCTATAGACTACAACACTGGTTATAGGCTGTTTAGGTGGGGCTCATCTCACAAAGCGGAAATCCATCCCGTAAAAGTCCTCCTGGCACTTGATCCTCTTAGTCAATGTTTTAAAAATCGATTTAGAGTTGGGATTGCTTTGGCCATCAGTTTCTAGGTCAACGATTAAATTGTCTGGTCTGAATGGATGATCCATTGCAATTTAAAAAATAAAGAAAAAAATGGTCAAAAACCATTGTCTGAATAGAAGGGGTCGATGGTTTAATTGTCCAGATTAATGGCTCACTGACCAAGTCAACAGTTTTTGACAAAAAAATAGTTTAGGGGTGAAACAAAACTACTTGCCTATACGGTTTTTAGGCTGAACAGTCTGACCGTCTGGATCAACAATGGTTCAAACAAAAAACTCATAGTGGGTGTTGTAGGGACATTGGTGTTGTATCCTTTATCTTCTTTCAAATTTTCAAAAAGAACCAAAGAAAAATGATGGTGCACGATTTAGATACTCCTAGTTGGAAGATGATCCGAACTCCAGTTGCGTGGCGAGCTGGACCAAGCTGTAATATAATAGATCAGAGAACCCGGGGTGACTAGCCCGGAGGGGTCGCTCCGATGCTTAAGTTAGTTCTATATTGTGGATGCGAACTGGATACTTGGATGCTTGAGTGCTAGTAAGTAAATAATCACGCGTACCTTTGCCTTGGGGTTTGATGTCCTTATATAGTGGAGTTGTCGTGGACCTTACGAAAGAGCTCCGGGATCTCCGAGCTGTGCGGATAAGATCAGTTCCAATTTTGAAGGAGAGCAATGCGTTAGTTGATAAGGTTTATCATTTTCCTCCGATTTAGGCGGAGATAGGATGAGTCTCGTCGTGATCCCGAGAAATTCGGGGTCTGTTGGGGAGGCCTTTGGAATTGATTACGTGGTGATTCGTACCAACAATAGTCCGTTGGGGAGGCCCTTGTGTCCGAGGTCGTTATCGCATTTTTTGGTGATTCGTCTTCTTTCACTGGTTGTTCCCTTTTCCTTTTCTTGTCCAATATGTCTAGTGCTAGAATAGGTTACTTAGTGATTCTAGCGAGCCCAGGGGTGCCGAGGTGTGGTCCTCAACTCCCGCCGGTGAGGCCAGCTCTTCGCTAGAAAGCTCCTCTTTACACCTTTTAGGAGAAATGGCTTTTCCTGATGTCGGGCCATATTGGCTTGAGGAACCCGAACCTCAGGTAGAGCAGCCGACCTCTGGAAATGGAGTCTCGTCTTCTTCTCAAGGTCGGGATCCGGACAACTTCAGCCCTTCCACGATGACCTCGGACAGATTGTTGTCCTTAATAGCTCGTTACTGTCTCCCCGATACTCTTGTCTTCAGAATTCCTTTAGGTCAGTACCCTTGGGTCCACGACCATTACGAACTCGCGGTTTTTGAGCAACTTGTAGCTGGGTTGTGCTTCTCGCTCCACCCCTTCATTGTAGAAATTATTAAGTTTTTTTAAGGTCACTATTGATCGAGTGGCCATTAAGGACCCCGGGGTGAGGCTGGATGCAGAGACCATGGCAGTCATCCATTCTTGGAGGGACCTCGACCTTGAGATGGAAGATTTCCTGGCCGAGGAGAAGCTTGTACGAGTTGGGCTGAGTCCTCCTGGTAGGCCTCCACCTCGACACACACATTACTTCTCTTTTTTCCTTTTTGCACTTACTTCAGTTCACAGGTGAATGAAAAAATTCTCTTTTTCTTCTCTTTTGCAGAAGCTATTACAAGTGTCGATGCCGCCAACCTCCTAAGGAGTGTTCAGAAGGGGAAGAAGAGGAAGGCCTTGAAAAGGTCCCGTCGAGAGGAGGCCACCTCTTCGATTCTTGTTGAACCCAAGGTCGCAATGCCAGAGCCATCCTTTGCCGAGCTCCGAGGGGAGGAGGTTCATCCCCAACCTCCGGTTGTTGACCTGGATGAGGATCAGGATGAGGAGACCCCACCTCGCGAGCCCGAAAGTACTTCGGTGCTTGAGCCTCAGCCCCCCTCAGCGAAGGAGAGCATAATGACTTCGAGGCTCGGGCTTCTTAAGAGTAAAGACACAATGTTTCCTGCGGAGGTTGCGGAGTGGGCTGACATGCCAACGAGTCAGCTCGGAGGGAGAGCAGCTAGCTACTGTATGGTGGTAAGTAACTTGCCCCTTCGTTTACTTTCTTATCCTTCTGCCAATGATACTTACGCTTGCTTTCTGTTTTTAGGTGAACTCCACTATCCACTCGCTAGTCTATCAATCTGAGATCCACTTGAAGCGAACTCGGGAGGCCGAAGAGAACGCTCTGAAGCTTTACCACGAACTGGACTTAGCTCGGGGTGAATTTCTTAGAGCTAAAAAGGGAGCTCGGAGCCAGGAGGAGCTAATCCTAGTGCTGATGGAGGAAAAAAAGAAGCTCAAGGGGGAGAAGGAATCTCTCCTCCGGGAGAATGAAAACCTTGAGGCGATGATCAAGGAACACACCGAAATCTTCGACACCGCAATTCAGGAGGCAAAGATTCAGGAGGGAGATTGTGCCATCAAGGAGTTCAAAGAGTTCCCCGAGTTTCACGACCTCCAAGTCGAGTATGGTTCTGGATCGTACCGATCGAGCTTCAAGCTCTGTAGGTGGTTGGTGCGGCAGAAGTTCCCCAAGCTCGATCTCGGATCCATCTCTATGTCTACCGTTACTCCGGAGATGGCGAAAGAGGCTGACAAGGAACCTGACTCCTCCGAGGGAGAAATCGATGACGAACTTCTCAAGGTGAGACCGTCATGGGAGGCTGGTCAAGATGACATGGAGGACCACATGGAGACTGACCTACCTACTAGAGGAGATTCTAGCAAATCTGATGTTTAAACATGTCTCTTTTATTGGACCCCCCATATAGTGTATGCCCCGGGCCTCCGAGCCCGGTTATAGTAACCATGTACTCGGAACTTTTTTGTTAATGAAATATAATGATTCAAAAAGTCTTATGTGTGCAAAAGTCTTTCTAAGTAAAATTTATTCTAAGTGTTGGTTATCCCGAAGTGCCAGACTAGCGAGCTGGACTCCAGGTGGGATTAACCTTGTCTTGTTGTATGCCGAGGTGGATAGATATTGTAGGGTATATACCCAACCTATCTATGCACGAGCTACTTAGAGGCGATTGGTTATCCCGAAGTGCTAGACTAGCGAGCTGGACTCCAGGTAGGAATAACCTTGTGTTTGTTGTACGCTGAGGTAGATAGACACTGTAGGGTATATACCTGACCTATCTATGCACGAGCAACTTTCTTGCCCAAGCCGAAGAAGCGGTTGGGAATCGTTACGCCTATGCCGAGGAGGCGACTAGGAATTATCTACCTATGCCGAAGAGGCAACTAGGACTTGTCTGCCTATGCCAAAGAGGTGACTAAGACTTATTGTAGTGCCGAGGTCTCTTGGTCAGCTTGGCACCGTAGCCCTTAGGCTTCTGGGAGTAACTCACAATCCTCTCTCTAGTTAGTTGTCTTTTTTGACCAGTTCGGTGGTCACATAGACTTGGAGAAAATTTTCCTTGGAGTCACAGGCTCATAAGTAGTACTTTCTTAGGTTATCGATGTTCCATGCTCGAGGTACCTGCTTCTTTTCCAAAGTCTCGAGCTCATATGTGCCTTCCCCGAATACCCGCTTTATACGGTACGGACATTCCCAATTTGGTCTGAGCTTACCTACGCCGGGCTCAGGTACCATAACTTTTCGGAGAACTAGGTTGTCGACACGGAACTGCTATTTTTTGACCCGGGCGTTATTGTATTGAGCTACTCTCTACTGGTAGGCCGCGGTCCAAATGTAGGCCAGGTCCCGCTCCTTTACCAGGTACAGGTTGGTACGGAGCTCGTCATCATTTGTTTCCTCATCATAAGCCTCAAATCGTAATGTGGGTACCTCAATCTCTGCTGGGATCACCACCTCTGTACCATACGTGAGGTTGAAGGGGGTCTCACCCATCGCAGTCTTGATAGTAGTTCGATAGGCCCAAAGGATACTGGGCAGTTCATCCACCCACAATCCCTTGGCTCGAGTTAAGCGAGCTTTCAATCAACGAAGTATCGCCCTGTTAATTACTTTTGCTTGTTTGTTCGCTTGGGGGTGTGCCACCGAGGTAAACTTTTGTTGAATCACCATCTCGGCACACCAGTTTTGAAACTTAACATCTTCGAACTGCTTCCCATTGTCGGATATCAGCACCGGGGGTAGTCCGAAGCGGCATACTATGCTTTTCCAGAAGAAATTCTATATGTTATGGGTTGTAATCGTTACTAGGGGTTTGGCTTTCACCCACTTCGTAAAATAATCTACTGCTACAACCAAGAACCTCCTCTGCCCTGTTGCTGGCAAGAAATGACCAAAGATGTTGATTCCCAACTGCTTGAAGGGCCATGGGCTGGTGAGGTATTTCAAATCAGCAGCATGTTGGTGGTGGATGTTGGCATGCCTCTGACATTTGTCACACTTTTTGACGAGCTCGAGTGCATCTGCCATCATTGTGAGCCAATAATAGCCTTGCCTTAACACTTTCTGTGCGAGGGCTTTGCCGCCCAAGTGTCCACCGCACAAGCCTTCGTGGGTGTCGTGAAGCATGTGCTCAACTTCTGAGGGTCGCGGGCAATGCAGATAAGGGAGCGTGAAGGATCTTCTGTATAGTTGTCCGTCTATGATGAAGTACTTGGCTGATTGACGCTCTACCCTCCGAGCTGCATTGCATTCTGCAGGTAGGGTCCCGTGGAGTAGATAACCAGCGAGTGGGTCGATCCAGCTCGGTTCCGCTTGTGACACGGGAGCAACCTATTCTGCCCCCTGAGAATGTTAGGCGGAGGTAAGTCCTCTTTGTACACAATTCACATAGTGTTGTTGCTCGTGCTTGCTAGATGTGACAAGGCATCAGCCTCAACGTTCTCAGACCTCAAAATTTGCCTGACAAAGCGGGAGATGAAGCTATGCAGGATCTCGATGACTTTGGCCAAGTAAGCTGCCATAGTTGGGTCACGGGCTTCGTACTCGCCAGTGACTTGGTTGACCAGTAGTTGTGAGTCGTTGCATACGATGAGGTGCTTTGCTTTCATTTCCTTTGCTAACGTTAGTCCGGCGATCAACGCTTCATATTCTGTCTCGTTGTTCGATGCCTCGAATCCGAACCGGAGAGCATACTCCAACTTCACCTCGCTTGGGCCGTACAGTATCAGTCCTGCACCGCTTCCCTGCTAGTTGGATGAGCCGTTGAGGTGGAGGATCCAAGGCTCCTCATCCCAGGTCGGTTCCACTCTGATTAGGGTTGGTGCCGTACTGGTTGATGCTCCCATCATGTGAGCGAGCTCAGACAACTCAGGGGTCGTTGTGCCGAACATGCACTCTGGTACGAAGTCTGTTAAGACCTGGGCTTTGACTGCTGGTCGTGGCTCATACCGGATATCATATTCGCTCAGCTCGATGGACCACTTCGTTAATCTTCCAGACACCTCAGCTTTGAGTAGAATTTGCCTCAGGGGTTTGTTGGTGAGAACAACGATAGTGTGGGCCTGAAAGTATGGGCAAAGTTTCCAGGTTACTATGACCAGCACGTATGCTAGTTTCTCAATCTTCGGATACCTAGTCTCCGCATCCTACAAAACTTTACTAAGATAGTAGATGGGTCGTTGAACCCGATCTACGTCTTTGATCAGTACCGAACTAACCACTTCATCGCTTGAAGAGAGGTATAGTTTTAACACGTCCCCTTCTTCAGACTGAGCTAAAACTGGGGCGGTACTTAAGTACCTTTTCAGCTCGTCAAAAGTGAGTTGGCACTTTCAGTTCATTCAAATTTCTTGCTCTTTTTTATAGATTTAAAAAAGGGTAGGCACCGATCTGCCGACTTAGACATGAAACGGCTTAGGGCAGCTATCTGGCTAGTCAACATCTGGACTTCTTTTATTTTTCGGGGTGATCTCATATCTAGGATCGCCTTTATTTTTTCTGGGTTAGCCTCGATGCCACGACAGTTGACAATATAGCCTAGGAATTTACCTGAAGTGACTTCGAAGACGCATTTATTCGGATTTAATTTCTTGTTATATCTTCTTAAAATTTGAAAAACATCATTTAAATCATTCAACAAAGAATTATAAAATTGGGTCTTCACGACCATGTCATAAACATAACATTCTACTTTATTGCCGATCAACGGCTCAAAAAGTTTGTTTACAAGGTGTTGGAATGTTGCCCCAGCATTTTTCAGTCTAAAGGGCATGACCATGTAACAATATAACCCGAGCTCAGTTATGAAAGCGGTCTTGACTTTGTCAGCAGGATCCATCCTAATCTGGTTGTAACCGGAATAGGCGTCCAGGAAGCTCAGCAACTCATGCCTTGAGGTTGCGTCCACTAAGCGGTCGATCTTGGATAGCGGGAAGCAATCTTCCGAACAAGCTCTGTTCAGGTCAGTGTAGTCGACGCACATGCGCCACTTGCCATTGGCCTTCTTCACCTGAACCAGGTTGGCCACCTAGCTCGGGTAATGGACTTCCTTGATGAAGTCTACCGCGAGGAGCTTCCCGACCTCCTCATCGACTACCCTCCAACGTTCCGGGGCGAGGTTGCGTTTCTTTTGTCTTATTGGCCTGACTAAAGGGTCGGTATTAAGATTTTGAGTTATAATTTTTGGATCAATCGAGGGCATCTCTGTCGCGGACCAAGCAAAAATATCTAAATTTTCAAGTAAGAAACTTACTATCTAGGTTCGAAGTGGTTCGTTGATTGAGACACTGATTTGAAAAGTTTTGGCTGGTTCGACAGCAAAGACTGGTATTTGGACTATTTCTTCTTTTGGGGTAGCTCACTCGTCAATATACTCCACCGGTTGCTCGAGCTTGGCGTCCTCTACCAGTTTGCTTTTCCTTTTAAGGCAGCCACGTACCACTTGCGGGATTCGAGCTGGTCACCTCGCACGACTCCCACCTCGTAATTAGTTGAGAATTTCATTGCTAAGTAGTAAGTGGACACTGTCGTACGTAAAACGTGCGTGATAAGCCAACCTACTATCGCGTTCTAGGGGGAGGGAGTCATGACTACCAAGAACGTGTGCTCAAATCGCACAATGTTTGGCCACATGCTAGCTTCCACGGGTACTGTGATTCGACCAAGAGGTCTGACCTCCTCACCGTTGAACCCTATTAAAGGCGTATCTACTGGTTTCAGGTCGCTCTGCTGTAGCTGTAATTTGTCAAAGGTCTCATTGAAGAGTATGTCTGCTGAGCTACCTAAGTCTACTAGGATGCGTTTCACCTCGAAGTCATTGATCCTTAGCTTCACTACTAAAGCATCATCATGTGGGTACTGGATCTCGCGTGCATCGTCCTCTGTGAAGTAGATCGGTTCTTCGAGCTGAAGTCGCTTTGGCGGATTTTTGCCTTCATTCTCCAATTCGTGGACCGAGGTCCTCCCACCTGTCGATGTACATCCGGCAATGATGGACCCACCGATGATCATATTGATTACCCCGCAGATTGGTCTTTCCTCTGGCAGCTACCGAGGTGGTTGCTCATTCTACTTACTGGCCTCGAGGCCATTCCTCCTCTGATCACCCTATCGATTCTTGTCAGTTTGTTTGTCCCCTCTCTTCTCTCAATATGTAATTCTTCAGGTACCCGCGACAGATAAGTTCCTCGGTCTTGTCATGAAGATTCCTACAGTTCTTCGTGTTATGTCCATGATCTCGGTGGAAATGGCAGTAGACATTCGGGTTTCTTGTTGTCGGGTCTCCTTAATAGCCATTAAGATCTCTCCACACTTAGCATTCAAAGGCGTATAGCTTGTTCTCTCCACGGGCGGGGTCCTAGAGCGCCGACCTGGCTTGTGCCGCGCAAAGGGGACCGACTTCTTGACTTGCATCTTCCCCTACTCGGAGACTTGCTCTTCTTTCTTTTCTACCCACCATTGCTCGTCCCTTCATTCTCTTTTCCTCTTTTCCGGTGTTGGGTTGTCAATCTTTTGGTTGATCACCTCCTCGGTACTAATGAACTGATCTGCCAACTTGAGGAACTCGGTGATATCTTTTGGTTTGTTGGCTACCACGTGCCACTTGAACTCTTTATGGGTGATTCCTTTCTTTGCCGCAGTGAGTCGCACCGCTGGATCGAGGTCCGGTATTTGTAGGCAAGTATCGTTGGAGCGCTTTATGTAGCTTCTGATTGATTCTCCTTCCCTCTGAACCACGTTCAGAAGGCTTTCTTGCGACTTCGGACACTTCTTGCTGGTAATGAAATGCGCAGTAAACAGGTCAAAAAATTGGGACCAGCTTTTGATGAAGCCCGACATGAGGTTTTGATACCAAGTTTGGACTACCCCCCTAAACGTAGTGGAGAAGGCCACACACATGCAGGATTCGTCATCCTCGGCTAGGTGCATCTGAGACTGGAAGGAACCCACATGATTGTTGGGGTCAAACGACCCGTCATACTTATCTGATAGGGGCACCATAAAGTCTTTCGACATCGGAGTTGCTAGGAGCTCGGGAGACAGAGGAGATGACCGGCAAAGCAATGGTGGTGCAGTCTTTGTCACCACTGAGCTCACTTCTTCCTTTTCTTTAGCTTGCTCTGCTTGCTGGTGGACTGGTTCTGGCCGAGGAGCGACGTGTCTTGTGACGTCATTGCTGCTGCTTCTTCACCGGCTTGGCATTAGTGCTGCTGATTTTGGTATGATCTGGTATCTCGGAATCACTACAGACATTACCGCGAGGTGGATCCTGGTTCCTCCTTACCGGGTTCTCTTGGTTGTGGAGTTCTTACCGACTATCACGAGGGATAGAGGGGTCCTACCTTGAGTTTGCACCTCGAACTCCAGACTGGTTGTTATATCCTCACGAGCCGTTATTTTCCTGCTAGAAGTGCCAAGCTGGATTGGCCCTATTGAGCTAACTATCCCCGGGTCTGTTTCTAAAATTTCCTTACGAGACTGGAGGAGTGTGCTGATCATCTCTCCTTCCACGGGGCGAAACTTGACCCCTGGGAGGAACTGGCACCAACGAGGTCCCCTCACCCCGATGGGGGGATTGATTGACGTTCTGACTAGTTCTAGGCCAATTCGGGTTCTGGCCCTGATGCAACTCTGGGTGCCGGGGTGGAATTGGCTACTGGTTCGACTGTAGTGGTGGGAACTGTTTCTAATACTGCTGGTACAGATAGTAGTGCTAATACTGTTGGAAGTATTGGACCTGGTGCATCTGGATCTATATTGTCCGGACGCACTGAATGAGGTCATGGAATTGGGAGTGACCGATTCCAGGAGGGACCACAAATGACTTAGAGAAAGTTACACCCACTAGGGGAAGCAGGACGCTCACTTGCGTAGTGCCCTGCGGTACGGATAGTGATGGGACCCCTGAAGCTGTAAGGGGAATAGTAAACTGGCTGATACATACCGTGGGACCTTGGGGGAAGGTTGATTGCTGATCTTGCCCCTCGGTGACGTTCATCTCGATGCTTTTCCCGGTGTTGCTGGAAGAATCCATTGGGATAAAACAAAAGCTAAAACTATAACTGAAATTGGGATGACCTTTCGATCGTTTCCCACAGATGGCACCAATTGATGGTGCGCGATCTAGATACTCCTAGCTGGAAGATGATCCGAACTCTAGTTGTGCGGTGAGCTGGACCAAGCTGCAAAATAATAGATCAAAGAACCCGGGGTGACTAGCCCGACGGGGTCGCTCTGATGCTTAAGTCAGTTCTATACTGTGGATGCGAGCTGAATACTTGGATGCTTGAGTGCTAGTAAGTAAATAATCACGTGTACCTTTGCCTTGGGGTTTGATGTCCTTATATAGTGGAGTAGTCGTGGACCTTACGAAAGAGCTCCGAGATCTCCGAGTCGTGCGGATAAGATCAGTTC
The DNA here is from genome assembly GCF_000365185.1 of Nelumbo nucifera. Next base: position 46,314 of record NW_010729088.1, read on the forward strand.
CGATTTTGAAGGAGAGCAATGCATTAGTTGATAAGGTTTATTGTTTTCCTATGATTCAGGCGGAGCTAGGATGAGTCTCGTTGTGATCCCGAGAAATTCGGGGTCCGTTGGGGAGGCCTTTGGAATTGATTACGTGGTGTTTCGGCTCTTTATCTCCAAATTGGTACTTTGGTTCTTTAGTCCCGAACTGGATTGGGTGTCGAGGTGTCTCTACGCCGAGGTGGTTTTTGGGCCGAGGTGACTGAATATCCGAGCTCCGAATGTTGCGAACTGTGATCCTTTGGCTGAGTTGTCACTCCTCGAGCAGATCACGTCCACGTGACCCCTTCTTACTAGGTCGTGCCAAATCACCCTTCATTAAAAAACATAAAATTTCCTTTAAACAAAGAACTCACAAAGGGTTCTTTGTTTTAAAGCCAAAACAGCATGGCTGTCTTAGAACGGTGAATTTTTGTTCTAAGATACCTTGAGGTTTTAAAATGAATAATGATTTCTTGTTCAAAGTGCTTTATGTCAATGGATCATTCTTTTTGCAATGTATTGATGTAAATACCAAGGTTTTTAAAATCGAACCAGATAACAAACTGGTCAGGGGTCCAATTTCCGAGTCGAACGATCTGACTGTTTGAATCGAACGAACAATCCATTTTGACAAAAAAATAAAAAAATAAATAAAAAATGGTCAAAACTGTTGAACGCTTCAAACGATTCAATCACCCGGGTCAGCAATTTATTGACCAAATCAACATTTTTTTGGCAAAATTCCAATTTTAAGAAAAAATAGAACTGATCCCCTGACTGGTAGGAGTATCTAGATCATTGGTAGCTTGAGCATAGTGACCATTGGTAGCTTGAGCTTTGGTTGCAGTTTTTTTATGAAAGAAATTCCAGTGGGGTTTAAAACAAACCAGTGAACATTAAAAAAAAAATTCTGGTGAAGATTTGTAAAAGAAAATAAAAAAAAAAACTCACCAGCAAAGAATTACAATTGATGGAGAACCAATGAAAGAAATTCCAGTTATTTTGGCTCAGTTGCATTAAACAAGAACTCAACGGTGGAGAATCACACATTCATCTGATCTAATCCAACTATTTTTCTCTTTTTGTCTCAATCTGCTCTCCTGAGTCCTGATTTCCTCTTTTCTTCTCTCCTTAGAAAAATGTCACAAGCTGAGAATCTCATCGGAAGAGGGCAAAATAGTATTTTTCATTTTTTTATGAATTCACAGTAATGAGAGTATATTTAAGTTTAATGGGTCAATCCACAAGGTATATTTAAATCTATTTTAAAACCTCAGGAATGTTTAGATCAATTTATGAAAACTCAGAATATGTTTAAGTCTTTCTTTTACCCTTAATACTGTTACTAATTCCAGAGTTAAAGCCCATTGACTGACATGCGGTTGATTGACTGTGGCTTAAAGACTCTAGACTCCCAGTCCAAGATGAGTCCACCCAACTCTAGCGTACGTGGAATTCAGATCTGCTACCAACCAAACGCTCTTAACATGTTCCAACCAGCCACTACAGTCACACATTGGGAATATCTCTACCGTGAGAAACATCATTACTATTTAATTTTTTAACACATTACTATTACACAAAACGTATATCTCTATTTCCCACTAAACAAACTTCTAAGTTTTCCTCTTTCCAAACGTTCAAGCAGTTGTTGGCCGCTGGGATATCCATCTTAGAAAGCTTCTTGAGATATCATACAAGCAAATTCAATTCTCACAACTCCCTGACTCGCCAAGTGAGCAAAACACCCCGTCAGTAGGGATGGCAATTTTCTCCATCCCCGCCCAAGTACCTGGCCTTCCCAATCAGGCGGGGATGGGATGGAGATTGCCTTATATATATATATATGTATATATCAAAATATATTTAAAATATTATTTACATTTTAATTTTTCCTTTATTTTAAAATATTATTTATACAAAGTTTTAATTAAAAAAATCCAGGGATTCAAGTCCCCGATGGGGAAGCCCTCTTTGTCAAGGACTAGGGATGTAGGCTAAAATTTTTTTATAGGGATTAATTTAAAACTCAAGGTCGGGATGGGGAGTATGATCCCCGCTCCAAACCCTCCCATTGCCATTCCTTCCCCGGGGGTCATCCCCTAAACTTATAACACCCCCACACCCTAGTTCCCTTAATTATGGTAATTATAAATGTAGTATCCAATACTTATGAAAATTATTAAAATTTCCAATTATTTATTTGAAAAGTTGGAAGTTTTATAATTTAAGTTTCACTAAATTAACAAAATCACTAATTATTGCTCAAAAATTAAAGTAAATATCAAAATGACTGAAAATATAAAAAATAAATTTATATTTATTGAAATTAATTTTCCACTAAAACATTACTCAAAATTCTTAATTATTGTTTGATAATATCATTAAATATCAATAACTTGACCAAAATTTCTGAAAATATCAATAACTACTTGTTTTTAAAAATTACTGATAAATTTATTAATATTTTAGTTAATAATTATTTTTTAGTAATTATTGATTTCAATAATTAATTTTCAAAAATTCTGAAATTAAATTACCAAAATCAGTAATTTTCAGCAAGTAATTAAATTTTTTAATTTACCAAAATTATGAAAAATTATAGTTTAGGTGTTGATATTTACTTAATAATATTCAATAATATTATTAATTAGTGAAAATATAGAAAATATTTCACAAATTAATTTAACTACCTAAATTAATTTAATTAATTAATTTAACTACCTAAACTAATTTACCCACGTTTTTGGTTTTTAAATGGTTTATAATATAGATTAAGAGGAATTTTAGATGAGAAATATTGTTTAGGAGAAATTTGAGTAGGGGTTGAGCGGATTGGTAACATGAGAGAGAGAGAGAGAGAGAGAGAGAGGAACTCTAGTGAAGAAGAGAGGGCTGCCACATGGCAATATAGATTAAGAGGTATTTTAGGTAGAAGAGATAGTTTAGGGAAAATTTTAGGAGGGGATTGGCTAAGTGATTGAGAACATGAGAGAGAAACTTGGAGTGGCACTCTAGCGTAGAAGAGAGGGTTGCCACGTGGCTACGTGAAAGGGATAGGAAGTGGTAAGGGAGAAAGGAAAGAGGTTTAAGGAAAAAAAAAAAAGATAAAGAGGAATGGGAGAAGGAGAGGGCTGGTGACGTGGGACCTAATCTCTTTATAATATAATATAGATTATTGTTTATTTTGCACATATGACAAGTTTATTAGCTAAATTTTTTCACATCAACAGAGGTATTTGTATACTTCATCTTTTGAGCTTCAAATAGATTTGCCACGTGGAAGACTCATAGGCCTTTGATGGGATTGTGACTAGCAAACCAGCTACTTAGTAATTGGGGGCCAGTGAGTAGGGGGGAAGGCAGGGAGATTTGGAATGTCTCTTCAGATTCTTCACAAAATTTTAGCTGTATCACTAAAGAGATCCATTTGGTTCACCATCAGAATTAGAACCAGAATTAGAATGACCAATTCCCTCCACTTGTTTGGTTATTGAAATTGGAATGGATTATCATCTGAATTGAAATCAATTCGAATGGATTATCATTTACGAGGGGGAGGGAATGGCCATTCCACCCAACCAAACTGTTGAAGTTGAAATAGACCATCCATTCTAATTTCGATTTCAGATCCCTATTCCTGCAAACTAACCTTGCCCTAAAAAGATTTACTTTAAATATGAGCTAACACATCAGAGGTGCCATTCTCAATACATGCATTTGAATGTCTCCATTGCTATATGTTAGTCTACAAGGCCCCATTTGGTTTGCAGGAACCCGGGAATTAGAATTGAAACAAGCTATTTTGATTCCAACTGATTGATTGGGTGGAATTGGAATTACATCCTGGTGGAATGATATTCCCCCATTTGAGGAAATGGCCATTTCCTCTCCCTCCTTGGAAATGAAATTCCATTCCTGTTGATAGATTTTAATTCTTATTTTCATAATTTTTATGTGAATAGACCATTCTGATTCCAATTATGAACCAAATGTATTTTAAAATAGTAAAATGATAATTATGAGAACCAGGCATACCAATTAAAACATGTAAGTAAGTTTATGGCTGGTATATAAGCAGCCCACGGCCTAATCAATGAGTTATTAAAACATTCCATTCAGTCACTTCAGCTGTGATTTGTCAATTGTCATGTCATGAAACAAACCAATAATAATAATAATAATAATAATGAAAATAGAGTGAGACTACGTTATGGCGTAGACCGAGATATATAATTAGTGATCCGTCCCATTATATTGAACCTGCAGCTGATTCTGAACGATGATTAGAAAAAGGAAAGCTGAACCACTGATTGCGCTTGCATGCCTCCCGTTTATTAATTACGGCCTGTGCTAGCTTTTTATTAGCTGAATTGTGGGACTTAGCCCATGCATTTATGCATCAGCTAGGTAGTCATCAAGTTTGACATGGAAGCGTTCTACAGCTTCTGTAATTTACTGCTGAAACCTCTCAAAAACATTGATCACCTCTGTTGTTGATACCATCTACTTGCTTGCTAATAAGTAGAAAAGAAGGAAGAAAAATTTTCATCTTCCAGGGAATTTCATGGGGTCAATTCTACCCGAAGTCTTTGCTTACAGCCAGCCAAAGACCTTTTCAACTGAACCAGTTGGCATTTAGAATTTGAAAATTTGAATAACCAGTTGTTACATTTGATTTGAACTACCAATAAGTTGCTTTAAGAAAATATCCAACTGGATATTCTTAATGCTTAACAAAAAGAAAGAAAATTAAACATTTCTAATCCATATCTATACTACTATTAAAATTATGAATGAACTTGCTGAATTTTGAATGAAATATTCTTATTTTTGAATTTAGTGATTCTCTAATTTCGAGAAAAAATTACAGCAAATAAACCGGTATCATATAAAATAGGTTACCAATCAAGTGGTATTCATCAAAATTCATGACAGTACATTGATTGGTCAAAACTCTTCCAGCATCATGTGTGTCTTTCTGGTATCATAGATTTTCCCTTTGGACTTTTGGGCTTTTAAAACACAAACTCCTTTTTTTGGCAGTATAAAAGCATTTCATTCCAACAAACTAGCAACAAACAGTTCAGAGATACACCCATAAAACCAGACAAAGAGAAAAACTAAAAAGCAACTAAAAGAAGCAAAAATTCTGAAGCATATTTAAATGCAATATAATACCGATATATAAAATGCTTATTTATAGAAATCGGGTGAATTAGATATATAATGCAGGAAAAAAAATTACACATTCTGTTACACATGGAGGAATCCTGTGTCCAATCGAAAATATGTCGTCATGAATATGTGACATTGTATTGGAGCCTTTGCAGTTTTTAAAGAAGTGCCCATGCATAAAAGGGTTTATGATCATGATAGGATGCTCCATTGGGTTCTAGATGCTGAAACATAATTAAGGAGACAAGAAGGTTTAGTGTAGTCAAATAAGAACTTATCCTACAGCAAGAAAAATGAAACCCTACTAGTGATAGGGTGCTCCATTACGTTTCTCAATTATTCCTCTCTCTCTTTGGACTACTGAAATCACCCAAGGTAGTTTCCCTTTTCCTTGTCTACAAATTTGGCATAACATATCTTTATTTTGGGAGGCCTATATATCAATTTATCTCAATTAGATTTAAAAGATAATACAAAACCTAAACTCAGAACATCCAGGTCTATTTGACAAAGAAGACGAGTCCATTTATTATTCTCAGCAAAGGCAGCTATTTTTTCATTCATTTCTTCGATCTACTCTTTCATACTTTGTTCAGAGAGTTGATCACTACTTCCTGATCCTATAAGCGGCTAGCTAGAGCAGTGAAAAGAACCGCTCGGGTTCATCCAACAAGCCCGGAGCAACTGAATGAATGCAATGAATGTAGATGAATTATATATGCACGAGTGAGAGCATTCGATGTGCCCTGGCCTGTGAGTTAATAGACAAGTTCACGAATTAATGTAGTACTGAAGCAACCAGATAGTGAAACTAATTAAACACCACAGACCGGTCGGTCTGTGCCTTGGTATCGGCCTGACTTCTCATTTTAGTTTGTTCATTTGTATTGAAAATCGTAATACTGATCGAACAATTAATTTACAGATTCTCTGAGCTAGCTGCAACTAGAGAAAATAAAACTCATGAATACGAGTTGCTGTTTATCAGATGGACGATGATGATCAGTTTCATGGGTATGAACTTGATTGCCGCCTGATTCTATTGAGGGAGATGGGGTTGGTTCAGCTGGATGAATCAAAGCAGGCATTAGAGAAAGATATTTGGCAGCCCAGATATCATAAATAAACATATATGTGCTATTACCAGTCTTCAGATGGGGAGCCAAACCATCTCCATGGAGTTCTCATGTTGAATCTTTTAATGCAGGAGCATTCTATAATCCATTTTTGATCTGCATGTTGCACTTTTAGCGATGTTAATCTTTGACAGTTCCTTATATATATATATATATATATATATATATATATATATATATTGGGGTTTCCTCATTCAAATTGCATCCCTTGTCTATACATGACAACAGTTTAGGGTTACAGATATAGGCTCATGATGAGTTAAATTGGTTCCACTTCCATATATAACAAGCAATCTGAAATAAAGAAGCATCAACATAACGATGCATAATTTGGAGATGTTGATTAATTAATTACATCCCCTGATACATGTTGTTCAAAGTAAATATCATCACGAGTTTATTAAGAAATTAAATCAAAAGACATCTCATAATTCAAACGAGGACGCTGCAACCGGCGGTCTTTTATATATACAAGAAAACCAAGTACAGACTCTATTATGTCTTCAATCTTTTTCCATCTGTATGTTCTATATATTAAACACCAATATAGATCCTCAATCATCGACCTTAAATAAGAGAGAGAGAGAGAGAGAGAGAGAGCACCATACAAGTTCAAGCAATAATTAAGTAGTTTAGCAAATTCACATATTAATGGGAACTGAGACCCTTATTTTAGACTCTGTTAGGAACCCACAACTTGAATCTCTGTCAGAAAGAGTTGCGAGAGAGAGAGAGAGAGAGCAACGTTCACTTATCTCCAAACAAGTAGCCGAGAGATGAGTTTCCCCCAGGAACTGACTTAACCTTGGTGGACGGACGGTCCTGAAAAGTATAGAGTTGAGAAATGCTGAGAAACGATACAACTCATCTATAGCAATTAAACAAAGAAATATAACCTGTCGAATACTCACAGTTATGAAGGTTCCCGTGTTCGAGCCCCGATCTCTCTGGTCGGGGGCATCGCGTTTCTGCACTGGAGATAGAAGATAGGGTGCATTCTCTGTGCTGTTATCATCTCCCCATGGTGGCCTGGTAACGACTGGGGCGACTGGGGCTGTCGCCGGCTGCTGCTCAGACCCAAACAGGTAGCCCAGCGAACTCTGGCCTCCGCCATAGCTCCCACCTTTACTCATGGTTATTGTCCTTCGAAAATTTTCTTTGTTGCATTAAATTAGCTCTAGCAATGTCTATATTTATAATGTTTAAAGGGAGAGAATCCTCCAGAACAGAAAAAGACATCTTTGTACTTGATTATCTCTATGATTTTTCTTTCTTTCTTCTTCTTATTCTCTACTTCTTTTAAAATTATGTTGGGATTTCTAGACGAGTAGTTGTATGACCGTAGATTTGAGTGCTTATCAAGTTAAGAGTAGGTACACCATCCACAGGCATATGTGTAACCGCAGACTTGGTTTAGCAGTCATGGGCAAGCTTGAACTGGCGTTTTAATTCCCTCAAATGCCAACTATTTATTGCCTGTGTTTGGTTTGAAGGAAAAAGTAGGGAAAGGTAAGAAACCTTTACATTTACAAACCTTTTTTTTTTTCCCTACCTTTTCCTTCAAACCAAACATAGCCTTAAAAGACTATTTAGACAATGTATTAGAGTTTCTTATGTATGAACATGTAATAGCTAGCGCACTGCCATGAATTTTACTGCAGGTACCATGCAACCATAGAAAATCTATTAAATCTGGGATCTGGGGTTTAAACCATTAACATTTATTAGATCAATAAACTTAATGGAATATTTTCTGTTGGATTCTAAAAATTATCTTCACCCAATTCGTTGAAAAGGAAGTTAAGATGAAAATTGGAAACTATTAGGTTTTACTTAGGTTAGATGTGAGATAATACTTTCAGATCCTTGTAGAAGACTAGTTATAGCCCCTAGAAATTGGTGCAGTGCAACTGAGAGTGGCTCAATTCGTACTGTTGCTTGCTCATTACTGTGGAAATTTGTGATGGTTCAATCCCTATCATTAGGGGTTAGGGTTTATGATGCAATCAATCACATTAAAGATGTCACATATTGATGTGCCACTTTATGACACTCGATCCCACCCGATCCTGAGGAGATTTCTCCAATGGTATAAACTATATCATGTTTCCCCCATATCGTATGACTGAAAAAAAAAACATATTAACATTATTGTTTGTTAGAAAAAGAAGGTTAATTATGATACCAGGAATACATGATTCGGGAAAAGTTTATATCCAATCAATCAGTTTCATAAAAGTAGTAACCAATCAAGTGGATTTTCATCAAAATTCACAGAGGGATTTGATTGATCAAATCATTTTCCCCATATCATGTCTTTCCAGGATCATAGATTTTCCCTAAAAAGAATCTTTTAACTCAACTTTAAATTATTACATAGTGCCAGATTCCCATAAAAAAATGAAAGAAAAATGCAAAGACAAAAAGAACAGACAAGATAAACGTACACGGCTTGGTGTGCTTTTTTGCCTACATGGGATCCATGTGAAATTCATTATTCTTAATTATTCAATAGCATACAACCATAGCAAATAGACTAGATTTTATATGAGTACTCCAAATTCAGTGCATTTCAAAAAAATTTTATATCACACTACATCAAAAATTCAATTTACTTTTCATGGGTTAATTGAAATGGGTTTATCAACATTTTCCTAATTTAAATACAAGTAAGAATATCTATACTATTATAAAATGAAAATTTGCCTTAATTTTGGTGCAATTCATAAAAGTAAAATTTAATTATACAGTGTTAACTTATATCATTATTATTTACTTGTATGCACTATTGTTTGGTAAAGCAAAAATTGAATACCAAAAAAAAAAAAAAAGTGACACAAAAATTAAAGATTAGGGATGTCAATGTCAATGGTTGAACTTAGGGATGTCAACCATGCCTAAACATACAAATTATTTCATGGTTCAACTTTGGCATGGGTTAACCTTAACCTCGACCCAAAATTTGATTAAGGCTGACCCAACACCCAATAAGGTGGAGTCACTGAGGGTTTACAAATTATTTTCAATACCCCTGTACTAACGATGTATGGGTGGATTTGGCCTTCAAATTGCAAAAATCTCCACTTTGATCCTATTACAAGGAATCTGTAATTCATTTAGATGTGCAAGGCGAGATATAAACTTATTAAGTTGCTATTCAGTCGTTTACATATTCCATACATCAGAGTAAAAAGAATGTATATATAATTATATATAATAATTGAGTATATATATACATCGGTTGATAATTTGACATAATAATTTTGCAATTTTGTTTGATGATATGCTTTAAAAAAGTTACTAGAATCATACGATTAGCCATTGAATTTGAAAGACAAATTTGTTTAAGTGTCGATGTCAGGAGGGTCTAATCGCCATTAACAATGACAATCAAGTTTAACCATATATTAGACTAGCTAGTGATCTGGTGCACCAAATCACTGGGTACTAGTTCATTTCTTTGAACCATTTCGTCCAATAACTAGTTTAGCTTACCAGGACAGCACTGAAAAGGTGCAGATGATGGGTGCCTTGTGAGGAGGGATCAGGATGCATATGTAGCTGATTGAACTTATTGCAATCTATTCCAACAACCTTCTTAGTATATATTGAAAAGTGGAGAGATCTAGAGTGAACATACATTAATCCCAAAAAGGTATAGAATGATTAATGATCATATTGGATCGATGGACACACCAGGAATACTTCAGTTCATCAGTTGTGCTATTAAATCAATTAGAACAAGTCACCAATCAACGTAGGCATATATGAATTAATTAGTTCTAACCACACAATTATGGGCCAAGGAAAAGCAAAGCTATTATTGAAATCAAGATAGTAGGGAAAATCTTCACAAGAAAAGCAGCAGCACCATAAGTAGGTTTAAGCAAAGATGTTGGGGACATGGTAGGCTGCTTAATTGACACCAGCTCAGCAATTGGACCCATTAAGCTGGGGTCCTTTCAGTAAGGTACAGGAACTATGCTACTCTTGTTCAGAGAAGCAGATCGAATTGGGTGAAAAGGCAGCTTGTAGACCAAAAGAATCCCACTTCAGTAGTGGTTGCTTTAACTGGTATCTGTAGACTTTTTCTTAAATGAATCCCACTCACTACCTATTGGCATGGGCCTCGAGATGTATAGCTTAGGTAGCTTGTAGCATTCCAAGGTTTCACAGAATTTCTGAATGGAATTCAATTGATGATAACAACGCTAATATAGTTCCAAGGTTTCACAGTAACTCTAATAGTGGTGCTTATTGTTTAATATATCCTGATAAATTTACAATGAATTAGTATCAGTGTCTAACTCCAGTTACTGGAAACGATGGGAATCCTGGAGACCAGTAGTCTCTGCATGGTCTTACTGCAGTTTACATACTAAAGCTGATGGAATGATTGATATTGCTGATGAAACAGCTAAGTTCACAGCACAGCTTTGGTAAGGTTCATTGAAAACCCCTCTACACTGCAGAGCAGAAGAAGAAAGGGTTTGAACCTTTAGATTGCCTCATGCATCGATCACTGGATATGGATGCATGATAGCTCTCTGAGTATTGTTTCAACATTTAAACTAAAGTAGTATCAACCATGAAAGACAGAAGCTGTGAAAAATAAACTGTTTACATTCATTAACAGACCAAAAGTGTAACGCAGTAGCAACAGAAGAGAAGAGATGGATACCCAGAACCCAGGTAGATTATGATATCGATATTGCTGGTTATGGCGGGTTATTAYAAAGAAAGAAAAAAAAAAAAAGAAGGAAAAGTACTGGTCTCCTACTAGAGGTTGGCGTTACCATCAATATTCCATGGCCCTGTTTATTAGTTATATATCTTGCTTTGGGTTGTCTTGTCCGTCCATAGCCTTAACCTGCCAAAACACGAATATCCTCATATGATCTTCACTGGTGTGCTGGTGGTTGAACCCGTGTCCAGCTTTATTTGTCAATGTCTTTTGCTGATTTGTGGGCTTTGTCAATGGCTTTCGGTGGTTGAACCCGTCTTCGGCTGGGCCCTTCATTTTGTACGGTTGTCTAGTTAATAAGTCATTTCCATCCACCCATGTGAAATGTGATGAGAAGACATTCTATGCATAAGAATTTTGTCGGACCCCACAATGTCCTGTATCTCTCCTGTGTGGCTGAGCTTCTTGCACGTTATTAGAGTTCGGTTTCCGGCATTTGGGTGGAGATGAGGTTTACATTGTAAATCGATATAAAACGTCACTTATAGTGAGGTTTTACATTGATTTTATCGATGTAATGCTTACTTTTTAATGGACGATTCGGTGTAAATTCTATCTGAGATTTATACAGTAAACAAACACAACCTTAAGGTCTTCGTCCTGGGATCAAGTTCATGGGCATGAAAAAATTAATGTTGAATAAAGGAAATACTTACAAAATGGGAGATGGATCAAAATACAGATTGTGAACAGATATATGGAATTATGGATGGATAAGAGGCCCTTGAGTGAGGTGGTAAACACTAGCAATTTGGACCACTTGGATGAAGAAGAAAAAGTCAAGGAATACATAAATATAAGAAATAAAACCTGGGACAAAAATAAATTAGCTGAAAATTAAGGGCCTGTTTGGTGTGTCTTTTTGAGAAGATTTTCTTGTAGTTCTGACTGTCAAAAGACGCACTGAGCTTTTGACATAAGATCTGGGCAGTCGAAGACAGTTTGGCAGATGCATGTCTTTCCGTGTGTCTGCCCGCGTCTTTCCACGTGAGATTAAAACGCAAAAGATGCGGAAAGTTTCATTTGAAGCTTCCCAAAATCAGTCCAGAATGAGTTTTTCACATCTTTTCGGCGCATCATCTTTTGGCGGTTAGATCTTTCGCGAACCAAACAGAAATTGACCAAAAATCGGTCTTACTAACTTATAAACAACTGAAAGACCACATGAAAAACATGCCAAATGGGCCCTAAGATTCCCCAAGAAATAATACAATAAAGCAATTCATCTTAATGAAGGAGGACGTGATTATCTGGGGCCCAAGTCCTAATGGGAGTCTAATAGTGAAATTGGCCTACAATCTCATTCAAGGAAACACTACTATTGATGAAGAGGTACATTGCGTTTAATTAAATGCTCAAAGACATTATTTGTTTCTGAAAAAACTAAGGCCTTCTTATGGTTGTTTATATTAAATAAGCTCCCGACCAAGAGAATCCTAGCCGACAGGGGTTTAAACATAAACACAATTAATGTTCTCCAAGTATGGAGATTAATGGATCAGGAATCTCAGGAAATCGGTTGCCAAATGTCTGATCTAAATTGGGATCTCAAGGAGTGGTGGACAAGAGCCCTGGAAAGCAAGACCCATTTCGATCCACAATGGTTCTTCAAAAGAATATTGATTGTCTACTAGCTCCTCTGCAAAAGTAGAAATAAGAAAATTTTTAAGAACAAATAGTGCCAGGACCTATATGAAATAATATATTGAAGCTAATTGGGACCAGGTTAATTTCTATGGGACCCCGCAGTGGAAAAGGCTTAAATTGGATTAGATGCACCCCACCCAGATCCCAACACTCTAAAAATTAATTTTGATGCTTCAGCTAAACGAGATGGCCGATATGGATATTGCTGTATAGTGTATAGCTATAAATCATCTAGGTGAATTGATAAAATCAAAATTGGGTAATATTGGTAAAATGACCATTATGGTTAAATAAGGTGACTCGATACTAGTTGGAGCTGCGGATTGGCTAGCAAATAGATGTGTGAAGAGAGGAAGAGTTCGTAGTTGGTAGCTCATTGGCCTTCCTTGATGTTACTGGCAGGACCCTCTCTCATTGGCTTTAATTCTCCCAAGCATTATAGCCTGGGATGGACCCAAATTTCTACTGATCTTATATTCTATGGTGTACAGCTGTAAAGTGGGTTGTACCAACCAGACGTATACCCTTGGGTTGAGTTTACATCTCCGCCCCACAACATCCCACAATACATCCTTGCCATGTATTGAGAACATTTCCCGATGATATATCAGAATTGATGGGGCATTGTGGGGCATTGTGGGACAGAGATGTGATCTCTCTTGGGTCATGTTGAGCTTGGGTTTTGAGGCTCATAGGCCGACACAACACAACCCGTATAGTAGCTCAACACGACACAACATGAAGTTAGCCCACTGCAAGCTGTGTTGGCCCACTGAATAATATAGCCGTTGGGGGTCCCCAACATCTATATTATACTTTTTAGGGGAGTATTTGTATATTTTGGCTCTGGGGGCAAAAATGACATGCATGCCCCCTAATAGCTATATAACTAGTTTGGGGGTATCTTAGTAAAGTGATAGTTAATTTTATGAAAAACTAAAATACCACTCCCAACAATTACAAAATGGCTAGTTTTTAAGGATATTTTTCTCAATTAAATTATTTCCAACTATTATAAATACCTTACCCTCCATTCTCATCACACCGATTCTCATATTCTCCCATACTTTCACTCTTTCGCATATCCTCTTTTTTATTCCCCAATCCCTAATAGACAAAGTTTCAACAAGGAGAAGGCTTGTTTAAGTGTCTTAAATTTGTGACTTAGGAAGCTTAAAAGTTTCATCAATAGAAATCAAGCTAGGATACTAGATTGGAGGACCAAATAAGTGATAATTAATTTTCATTTTTAGGGTTTTAATATTTAAAATTTATTAAAATGGATGGCTCCTCTCACAATCCCTTTCCTTGCAACTTTGATAATGTCCAATTGTAGTATGGCAGCACCGATATGGGTGTTAGTAGTAAGGTTGCTAATTAAAGAAACCGTCCCTATTGCTAATGCTTCTAGGGGTGGCAAGAGAAAGACTTGTCATGCCTAAAAAATGTTTCAAATAAAAGATGTTTAGAGAAAGGGAAAGAGAGAAATTTGCATGAAATGAAAAAGTAATTTTAGTTATAGTAGCAAAGGAGGTGCTGGCCATTTGGCTAAACACATGGACAACCATTTAAAATACAATAACAATGGAGCTCAAACACAAATTGGGCATGGGATTTTTGGTAATTTTGAATATTTCACAAGAAAAATGAAACAAGAATTAGCAATATATATTGTACATGTTGAACAACCATTTTCATTAGCTAAAGATATTGATGGAGGTAAATTTGACCCGACCTCTTGACCACCCGACACGTGGAAGCAGCCAAGGGTGACCTGGCAAGAACGACAGCTCGGCACGGCAATGCTCAAGGCGCGAACTCCAAGAAGAGGAACCCCGAGCACCCCCAAGAGGGACCTATGACCCGAGCTCCCCAAAAGAAGCCCGAACTCTCCCCTTGGCCCCAAACCTTGCGAAGAGCACAAAGGGCCACAACCCGAACTGGCCCACCCTAGGGCAGTTCGGGCCACACTTCTATCTGAACTCAAGACTTTACCTCGCGCACCACTTCGGCACTGTCTCCTGGCCACCGAACTGAACCACCGTACCTAACACCAGAGCCCGTATCTTGAGGCGGCACACCAGACTGACTTGGGATCTGACGCTTGACAGCCGCACTTCAACAACCACCTACCACCGCCACCTCCAGTTATAGAGACGGCTCCGACAAAGAGAGCAGTGGTGGTTGCCTGCCCCAACAGAGGTGATGACACCCGAACTGGCAGAAGTGCAGAGGTAATGATACCCGACCTGACAGGAGCTTGGAAGTGAGTGCGCGAAGTGGTTATAAAAGGCCCTCTTCCCCCCGAGAATGGAGGTACGTGATAACTTTGCGCTATCTGGTTTTGATCTTGCCTTTGAGGAAATACTAACTTGAGCTTCGGAGCACTCTCACCGGGTTCCTCCCCGGAGACTCCTCGCCTTCTTCTCCTTTTCAGGCACCTATTGCTCCAGTCAGAGGCAAGGTCGTTGACAGCTAGGACCGACCGGATTGCACTACATCATTTGGCGCCGTCTGTGGGAAACACTTCTAAAATCCTCCCTCTAAAACTTTCGTAGCACCTTCTGACCAAGAAACCCCAACACCTATGGCTTCTTCCAGCAATGTCGGATGTAGCATGGAGATGAACGCCACCGGGGAACAGCTTCAAGTCCCCGTGGTATGCATCGGACAGTTCACCATCCCCCTTTCGGTGGATGGGATCCCCAGCCTGAGTACGCCGCGAACAATGGTGCCTATGAATCTTCCCTCCGTGAATGTCCCCCTTCCTCCCTCTATTGGAACCACCTTTGCTGAACCAACCATTGTTCCCCCGGCAACTAGCCAGAACCAATTCGATGACCTAATGCATGGCATGCAGGCCATCCAAGCCCAGATGCAGCAGCTTCAACAACAACAAATCCACCAGTAGCAGATGTTGCACCATGTTTCCCAGTACCACTACCAGCAGCAGTTCCCCCAACTGCTTCAAAGTCAGCTTCAAAGTCAGTCGTAGCTCCCACCTTGGCACCCCATCGTTAGGCGAGCCAAGTCCTCCCCTCAAGGCGGGCGCCCCCACCAGGAGGCTTCCCAAGCTCGGACTCCCCAAGCTCGGGCCTCCCAGCCTCGAAGCCCCTCTAGGAGCCAGGCCTCATCCCCTGGCAGGAGAGAGCGAGCTGCAGCCCCCGCCTCGCCACGCGCCGGCGGATCAGGAACCCGATCTGTCAAAACAACATCACCTCGGCACCCTCAGGACGGGCTCCTGCACACCGAGAACCAGTTTAGCGCCTTAGCCACGGACTACCCCCAACAGTCCAAGCTCATCAAGCTCGGGAACACTAAGGCAAGTAGTGCCAGCGCTGGGCCTTCCAAGCAGCAGAGGCACCGCCGGCGAAATCGTCGAACTGCAACCCGTGTCCTACCCGAGCTCTGAGGCAAAGAAGAGGCGAGCTCGGACGAGGTAAAAGCTACCCCTGTCCTCTCAATCCCTTCCCCCTGTCATCAAGACTCCTTGCAGTCCCCATGCCCAGAGACTTCAAACTCCCCCCACTTGACAAGTATGACGGGTCCTTTGACCCTAGTGGCCATGTTGATGCCTTTCAGTCCCAGATGCACCTGGCGAGGGCCAGCGAGTCCTGTATGTGCGTAGCCTTCACCACCACCTTCAAAGGAGTGACTCGCACCTGGTACGGGAACCTGGCCCTCGGGTCAATAAGAAGCCGGGCCCAGTTCATACAAGTCTTCACCACGCACTTCGTAACCAGCAAGCGGTGCCCCCGAACCGAGGAGAGCCTCCTCGGCATGGTCTAGAAGGAAGGAGAACCCATCCGCAGCTACATCAAGCGGTTTAACGACGCATGCCTACAGATCCCATGCCTGGACCCCGCAGTTCAGCTCGCGGTGGCCAAGATGGGAGTGACGCACAAGGAGTTCAAATGGCACATAGTGGCCAACTAGCCCACGACCATCGCCGAATTCCTTGATCTCGTGGACAAGTTCATGCGAACGGAGGAGGAGATCCATCAAAGGACTGGGGGCGGGTTTGAAAAAAGAAAGAGAGAAGAACTCCCCAGCCAAGGAGACAGCCGGAAGGATCCAGCTCGAGCGCCGAAACCGAGCCAGCCGTTCCGAGGTCTCGTAGCAGGTCGGACAAACTATACGCCCTTGAACACAAAGCGGGCTGAGATCTTAATGACGATCAAGGATGCCCCGTACGTAAAGTGGCCACCTCGCCTAAAAGGGAACCCAAACGAGAGGAACAAAAACATGTACAGCAGTTTCCATAGAGATCACGATCATAGTACCGAAAATTGTAATAATCTCCGCGACGAGATAGAGGAACTCATTCGCCGCGGGTACTTAAGAAATTTTGTACATCATAGTAGTAACAATAATAATAATAATAGTAAGACAGGTCGGCAAGGGGAGCGCGGCAAGGATTTTCCTGAATCTAGCAGTAGGCCGACCGAGCAGCCACAGAAGCAGCCTACGGAAGAGAGGCTAGTTCGGGGGACCATCCATGTGATAGTGGGAGGTTCGGTTGTAGCAGGATGCACTTCGGCAGCAGCCTGGACGTCAGTTCGCGAAGCTGCTCGAGAAGACCAAAATCCTCCAAAGAGGCCGAAGGTAGAAGAGCCAATTCTTTTCACAGAAGACGATGCGCGCGGGGTCCACTACCCTCACGACGATGCACTTGTGATAAAGCTGAGGATCAACGACTTCGAAGTCAAGTGCGTGCTTGTCGACTCAGGCAGCTCGGCAGACATTCTATTCAAATCAGCATTTGACCAGCTCCAGCTGCGGGGAAGTGACTTGAAGTCTGTGAACACTCCCTTGGTGGGCTTCAGTGGGGAAGAAGTCAGGCCCCTTGGGAAAGTGACAGTACCCGTCTAGGTTGGCACGTGGCCCTGTGCGGTCAGACTCAACCACGACTTCCTAATGGTCGCGACCCCCTCCCCGTACAACGCCATAGTAGGGTAGCCAATCACCCATGTCTTACGGGCGGTGGTCTCCACCTACTATTTGGTGATGAAGTTCCCCACGGACTTCGGTGTAGGAGTAGCGCGGGGTGACCAACTCGAGTCCCGCAAATGCTATGTAGCCGCCTTGAAGGGAAAAACCAAGGTGGCCGGTGAAATCGAACTGGAACGCCCTACGGAGCAAGACGAAGAGCGAGCTGCGCCCACAGAAGAAACGGTCACGGTCCCGACTTCGACGACAAACCCAGCTCGAACGCTACAGATTGGTGCTTTCATCCAAGAACCTTTACAATCCGAACTGGTAAGTTTCTTACTTCAAAATTTAGATATTTTTGTTTGGTCCGCGGCAGAAATGCCCGGCATAGACCCTGTGCTCATAACTCACAAGCTTAATACTGACCCCGTAGTCAGACCCCTTAGACAGAAGAAACGCAACCTAGCCCTAGAACGCTGGAGGGAGGTCGATGAGGAGGTCGAGAAGCTCCTCGAAGCAGACTTCATCAGGGAAGCTCATTACCCGAGCTGGGTAGCCAACCCAGTACTAGTAAGAAAGGCAAACGGCAAATGGCGCATGTGCGTCGACTACACYGACCTGAACCGAGCTTGCCCGAAACATTGCTTCCCCCTCCCCAGGGTTGACCGCCTAGTAGATGCGACCTCGGGACACGAGTTGCTAAGCTTCCTAGACGCCTACTCGGGCTACAACCAAATCAGGATGGACCCAACCGACGAGGAAAAAACAACCTTCATAACCGAGTTTGACCTGTACTGTTACAAGGTCATGCCCTTCAGACTGAAAAATGCTGGGGCGACCTTCCAAAGACTTGTGAATAAGCTGTAGCAGCCTTAATTGGCACAAAAATAAAATTTTATGTAGATGAGATGGTCGTCAAGACACAATTTGCGCATGAATTAGTGCAAGACTTGCATTCTGTCTTCCAAATTCTTCGACAATTTAACATGAAACTAAACCCAAATAAGTGCGTCTTCGGTGTCACCTCGGGTAAGTTCCTAGGGTACATCGTCAACCAATGCGGTATTGAGGCCAACCTGGACAAAATAAAGGCCATCTTAGATATGAGACCACCACGAAAAGTAAAAGAGGTTCAGAGGATAAACGGCAAGATAGCTGCTCTGAGTCGTTTCATGTCCAAATCAGCAAACCGCTGCCTTCCCTTCTTCAAGGCAATAAAAGGCAAAGGGTTCGAGTGGAACCCAAACTGCCAGCTTGCATTTGACGAGCTCAAAAGATACCTCACCAGCATCCCAGTTTTGACCCGGCCCTAAGAGGGCGACATTTTAGAACTGTACCTCTTGGCAAGCGACGAAGTGGTCAGTTCGGTACTAATAAAGGAAGCAGATCGGGTCCAATGACCCATCTACTATGTTAGTAAGATATTGCAGGGAGCAGAAATGAGATATCCAGAGAAAGAAAAGCTAGCCTACGTGTTGGTCATCGCGGCCCGCAAACTCTGCCCGTATTTCCAAGCCCATACCATCGTCTTTCTCACCGAAAAACCCCTAAGGCAAGTATTACATAGACCCGAAGTCTCTGGATGATTGACGAAGTGGGCCATCGAACTCAGTGAATACGACCTCCAGTACAAGCCCCGAACTGCCATCAAAGCCCAAGCCTTTGCAGACTTTGTTGCAGAATGCACATTCCACTCCGAGACCACTGGCCCGGCCAAGCATGAGGCTCCCAGTTCGGGTGAGCTCGGTGCTTCCAGGAAAATCGAGTCCGAGCACCGTGAGGTCATACCCAGATCGGTATCTCTTCTGGTTAGGTCAAGTGCGAACTGGGATGAGGAGCGCTGGATCCTTCACGTGGATGGCTCCTCGAATCCGCAGGGCAGCGGAGCCGATGTAGTTCTTTGCGGCCCGAGTAGCATAAAACTGGAGTACGTGCTACGCTTTGAGTTCGCGGCATCCAACAATGATGCGGATTATGAAGTGCTGATAGTCAGGCTAGCCCTAGCATAAGAAGTAAAAGCGAAGCACATAGTCGTTTGTAGTGATTCCCAGCTCGTGGTCAACCAGGTCACCGGCGAATATGAAGCTCGCGAGTCAACCATGATCTCCTACTTAGCAAAGGTAAAGGAGGCTCTCCTCAACTTCCAGTCACACTTCATCAGACAGATCCCGAGGTCAGAGAACACTAAGGCCGATGCCCTGTCCCGGTTAGCTAGCACCAGTGACAACACCATGAGAACGGTGTATATAGAGGACTTACCTCGGCCTAGTATTTTCAGGGGGGCAGAGGAGGTTGCTCCCATCCTTGAGGCAGAGCCGAGCTGGATTGACCCACTCGCGAGCTTCCTGCTACACGGAACCCTCCCTGCAGATCGCAACGCAGCCAGAAGGGTGCAGCGCCAGGCAGCCAAGTATGTCATAATAGATGGACGACTGTACCGACGATCCTACACACTCCCCTATCTGCGTTGCTTGCGACCTACTTAGGCTGAGCTCGTACTACGCGACACCCATGAGGGTTTGTGCGGCGGACACTTGGGGGGCAGGGCTCTCGCTCAGAAGGCACTTTGACAAGGGTACTACTGGCCAACAATAAAGGCCAAAGCCACCGAGCTCGTTAGAAAATGTGACAAGTGCCTGAGGCACGCCAACATCCACCATCAGCCTGCCGCCGACCTCAAGTACCTCACCAGTCCATGGCCCTTTGCACAATGGGGCATCGACCTACTAGGACCATTCCCGCCAGCAACAGGTGGGAGGAAATTCCTAGTAGTGGCGGTGGATTACATCACGAAGTGGGTAGAAGCCAAACCTCTCGTAACAATCACAGCCCGAAACGTCCAGAATTTCTTTTGGAAGAGCATAGTATATCGCTTCGGGTTACCTCGTGTACTGATCTCCGACAATGGCAAGCAGTTCGAGGACATCAAATTTTAGGAATGGTGCCAAGATATGGGGATTCAGCAGAACTTCACATCGGTCGCACACCCGCAGGCAAATGGTCAAGTAGAAGTTATGAACAGAGCTATCCTCCACGGACTGAAAGCGCGACTAGACCGAGCTAAAGGGTTGTGGGTGGATGAGTTACCAACTGTTCTATGGGCTCACCAAACTACCAAAAAAACCGCCACGGGAAAGACCCCCTTTAACCTCACCTACGGCACCGAAGCAATAATACCAGCGGAGATCAAAGTACCCACACTGCGACTAGAAGCATACGACGAGCAGACGAACGGAGAAGAACTACGTACCAACCTCGATCTACTCGATGAGGTACGAGATCTCGCGTACATCCGGAGTGCAGCTTACCAGCAAAGAGTAGCTCGGTACTACAATGCCAGAGTAAAAAAGTGGAACTTCCGCGTTGGTGACTTGGTTCTCCGTAAGATCATGGCACCCGAGCCTGGCGTTGGCTAACTTGGACCGAACTGGGAAGGGCCCTACCGAGTAAAGAGAGCGCTCGGAGGAGCATACGAGCTCGAAACTTTAGAGGAAAAACAAGTACCCCGAGCGTTGAACGTCGTTAACTTGAGAAGATACTACCTATAGATCTCCGAGTGTGGAACGTCGTTAGCTAGAATACCGAGCTAACAAGGACCTCGGCATCGGCAAGCAAAGGCAAAAAATGCTAACCAAAAGCTCAGGCAAAGTGCTAACAGCGAACTAATAAGGACATCGGCATCTCGGAGGCCAAGTGTTAACACCAAAACAGGTCGCACGAGTGCAGTAACCCGGCCAAAAAATGGATTGGGCATATGGTCAGTTCGAAAGAAAGAGTAACCAACACCTAACCAAAAGAAGAACATTCCATTGCAAAATACTTTGTTTATATTTCAAAAAAAAAAACAACAGAAGCGAGCTCATAGGCCCGGAGGTACTTCTTCACCATCGGAAGGCACTTCAACGATACCCGAAGGTCCTGCCTCGTCCTCAAAATCTGGTTCACCGTCAGCAGCGTTGGCCATCTCCTGAGTAATGTGCGAAGTGGTTATGGCGCTAATATCGAGCTCGGGGTACGTATTCCGGATCATCCACCGGCTTAGTTTAAAGCCCCTCCGGTACGAGTTCACCATCAGGTCATCAAAATGCGGCGAGGCAATATAGTCATCGATAACCTTCTTCTTGGCATCCTCGATGCCCTGAGAAAAGATCTCGGTCCTCTCTCGAATGTCCTCCTGAAGGTATTCGACTTGACGCTGCAAGTCCAGCCTCAGGTCCGCCATGTGCTTCACCACCACTCCCATGGCCTCGGTGTCTGTCTGAGACCTCGCCAGCCTGGCCTGTGCAGCGCAAGAAGCCGCTTCGGCAGCTCGGGAAGCCTCTTTGGCAGCTCACACCCGCCTCGAGCTCCTTTCCGCTTGGGCCGCTAAGGCATGGATGGAGGAGTTCACCTACCAAAAGGAAAAATAACGAGAATGTTAAAAGAGTAGCAACGAAAAGGGTAATGATAAGGAGCCCAACAAGAAGTCACTAACCTACCACTATAGTGTAAGAAGCAGCACGCCCGGCCACATGGTTCAAAGGAAGCTCGGCCCATGTCGCGACCTCCTCCGAGTAACATGCCTCCTTACTTTTTTGGAGAGCTTGGTTTGGCGACAACACGCTCCTGAGCTCGCCTCGGCCTCCTAAGCCTGAAGGCGCAGCCCGGGTATAAGCGGCCTCGGTATAAGGTGCCCCCGTATAAGTAGCCTCGGCGTAAGGGGCCCCGGCCGCTTCTTGCACTGGAGGGGCCACTTCGGGTTCCCTGGGCGGAGAGCTCGGCACCTCGGGCTCCGCGCCTCGGGGTGGTTCGGCACGAACCCGTTTGGCGACTCGCTTCCTCCTCTTCATGGCGTGAAAAAGGTTCCCACCGCGAGTCTTTTCTGAGTCCATTGCACCTGTAAAAACCAAGAGAGGTAGTATGCCCGAGGAACCTACCCGAACTCAGGCCAGCCTGGATGAGCTTGGCCTCCGTCAAATAGTGATGGCATTTTAGCCCGAGCCGGGCCCACTCTCGGAGGCCCTTCGCCGTCTCCCTATCTAGCGTAACACCGGGGTCAGGGGCAGCCAACCCCCACCCGGTTTGAAACGGCCACCCCGATACACTTCGTGCCACGAAGTAGTCCCGTTTCCACGCCAGGACCTTGTTGGGAAGGTTGTGTAAAAGCTTGAACCCCGGGCGAGGAGACAAGTAGTATGCCCACCTACGCCCGGGAAGGAGACCAGCTTGCTTCTTAAGCATAAGGATAGAGAAGAAGATATTTAGG
Source organism: Nelumbo nucifera (assembly GCF_000365185.1). The sequence continues at coordinate 69,217 of NW_010729088.1, forward strand.
TCTAAGGGCAGAATGTGTGCGCAAAAGAGGGAGATGGTCCCAACCAAGTTACGGATAGAATTTGGTTGAAGCTGACCGACGGTAATGCCGAAGTGGTTCATGACCTCGATGATAAAGGGTGGAAAGGTAGGCGCAGCCCAGCGACGATCTGCTCCCGAAATACCTCGATCTCATCTGGACCGTGTTCCCAAGGGAAATCACTCGAGGGTATAGAATAAGTATACTCCCCGAGCAAGTTGAATTGGGCGATAAGGGAATGTAGCCCCTCGGGCGTCATGGTTAAAGGCCCGAACTTGTCTAACGTCCGACCTCGACGGGAGGAGGACGCCAAACTACCCGAGGCAACTCGGCCTACGGGTTCCAACTCTTCCTCGAGCTCTTCCCCAAGCTCTACTTCGGGTTCCGCCTCGAACTCACTAAGGCTGTCGGGGGCCGCAGCTCGGTTCGAAGAACCTGCGTATGACCCCCTCGAGAAGCTGTCTGAGTTGTCCGAGCTAGACATGGCGAGGAAAGGAAAACCAAAAAGAAAAATAGACTCACTCGAAAAAAACTAAACGGACTACGGAAGGTTGACGCGAGCTAAAAATCTGGACGCGAGCTCAAGAAGCAAACGCAGGAGAATGGCGGAAGAAAACGACTGGGGGTCCCCCACTATTTACACCCACAGTGACCAAAAACCAACGGCTCTGATCAAGACAAATCCAACGGCTCGCGACCAGGCTGACCGCATGCCTCCTAAGACCGAGACGTGACTGGCTGCACGTCTTTGGAAACTGAAGCAGCGCCGGCGCACGTCTCCCAGCATTGAAGGCTGCAACGGCGGGATTTTTTGAATTTTAAACGCCCACCGTCGCGCCTCCATTGAAAGGCGGACTGGCGTGTTTTTTCTGACTTTTTGATGCTCGAGGAAACTCTTGACGTCCGCGCACTTCACGTCGTCAGTCAGATGGTCTGAAAGAACGGGTCAACTCCATCCGTCACCTCACGAACTCCCCACACTAGTGCAAAGACCCTTAGCATGAGGAGTGGGGGGCAATTGATGGAGGTAAATTTGACCCAACCTCTTGACCACCTGACACGTGGAAGCAGCCAAGGGTGACCTGGCAAGAACGACAGCTCGGCACAGTATTGCTCAAGGCACGAGCTCCAAGAAGAGGAACCCCGAGCACCCCCAAGAGGGACCTGTGACCCGAGCTCCCCAAAAGAAGCCCGAACTCTCCCCTTGGCCCCAAACCTTGCGAAGAGCACAAAGGGCCACAACCCGAACTGGCCCACCCCAGGGCAGTTCGGGTCACACTTCTATCCGAACTCAAGACTTTACCTTGCGCACCACTCCGGCACTGTCTCCTGGCCACCGAACTGAACCACTGTACCTAACACCAGAGCCCGTATCCTGAGACGGCGCACCAGACTGACTTGGGATCTGACGCTTGACAGTCGCACTTCAACGACCACCTGCCACCGCCACCTCCAGTTACAGAGACGGCTCCGACAAAGAGAGCAGTGGCGGTTGCCTGCCCCAACAGAGGTGACGACACCCGAACTGGCAGAAGTGCAGAGGTAATGATACCCGACCTGACAAGAGCTTGGGAGTGAGTGCGCGAAGTGGTTATAAAAGGCCCTCTTCCCCCCGAGAATGGAGGTACATGATAACTTTGCGCTATCTGGTTTTGATCTTGCCTTTGAGAAAATACTAACTTGAGCTTTGGAGCACTCTCACCGGGTTCCACCCCGGAGACTCCTCGCCTTCTTCTCCATTTCAGGCACCTGTTGCTCCAGTCAGAGGCAAGGTCGTTGACAGCTAGGACCGACCGGATTGCGCTACATCAGATACTATGCTTGAAAATTTTTTACACAAATTTATAAATCTCCAATTTCTATGAATACTATTAAAGCATATGATCTAAAAAATTTTTATTCATACAAACAAGATTTGATTTCTATTTTATCAAATATTAATTCTAGAATTGCCCTTATATTTGGACTTTCAAATATAATATTAATTATATTTGTGTAACAAGGCATTTTATTAATTAGTCTTGGTTTTTACTAAAAAAAATAAGTTTTACAAGACTTGAATGGTGATATACTGGCTCAATAATTATTGCAAGTATTTTAAATACTTTACATATTTAGGGTATTGAAAATAAAGTTTTTCTACTAGTTTTGATAATGCTAGTAATAATGAATTTGCTATGAATATTTTAAAATCTCATTTAAAAGCATTTTTAAATTGAAAAATATTTCATATTAGACGTGAATGTCACATTTTTAATTTGTGTACAAGAAACTTTATATATCATTTCAACTCATATTTCTAAAAATAGAAATTGTCTTATGTATTTTAGAACTTTTGGAACAAGAATTTAAATATTTATGTCAAT
>NW_010729088.1:72000-128576 GCF_000365185.1 Nelumbo nucifera
TCTCTCTCTCTCTCTCTCATACTCATACATTCTCAATTATCTGCAATCTGAGAAATTCTGATTAGCTGATTATCTGATTCTACATTCTCCAATTCTCAATTCTCAACTTTATCGAAGTTTCAACTTTCAACAAGAAGAATGCTTGTTCAACCAGCTCAAGTATCTCAATTCGGGAGGCTTGGACGTTGAAAGGCTTCAACCGTTGAAATCAAGTTGGGATTTTGAACTAGCAATCCGAGTAAGCCGAATTGAATTAATTTTTATCTTTTTAGAATTAAAAAAAAAAAATGGACGGCCCTTCTCAAAACCAATTCCCCAACATGTTCACAATGGATGACATTCAATCGCATCACGATAGTATTAGTGTTAACACTGATGCTGATAGAAGTGGAACTTTCACACCCGGTAGTAGTGATACTAGGGGAAAAATGAGGGCTTCTAAGTTGAGTAGCCCGGTTTGGAAAGTTTTCAAAGTAGAGGATATTTAAGGGAAGGGGAAAAGGGTCGTTTGCCAAAAATGTATGATAGACTTTAGCTATCATAGCAAGGGTGGTATGGATCATTTGAGCAGACATCTGCTCACACATGAGCGAGAGGAAGATGAAGGGAGAGAAACAACCCAAACACAGATTGGGAGGGGGACTAGTTTTCGTACTTTTAGATATTCACAAGAAAAATTGAGACTAGAACTTGCTAAGTATAGTGTACATGCAAAACAACCATTTATGTTAGGTGATGATCCAAAGCTAGAAAAATGGTTGCATAGTTCTGTAAACCCACAATATAAAAAAGTTTCTAGAAATACTATAAGAACTGATGCTTTAAAAATTTTTTATTCATATTAACAAAATTTAATTTCTTTGTTAGCAAATCTTAATTCTAAAATTGCAGTTACTTTGGATGTTTGGACATCCAAATTTAATATTACTTATATTTGTGTTACCGGCCATTTCATTGATGAAAATTGGCTTTTGAATAAAAGAACTTTAAGTTTTACTAGGCTTGAATGGCCACATAGTGGCCCAGCTATTGCTGCAAGTATTTTAACTACTTTGCATGCTTATGGAATAGTTAGTTTTGATAATGCTAGCAATAATGATTCTGCAATAAATATTTTAAAATCTCAATTAAAACCATGCTTAAATGGTAAATTATTTTATATTAGATGTGCATGTCACATCTTAAATTTATGTATTCAATATGCCTTGAATATTATTTCAAAAATTAGAAATTGTATTATATATATAAAAAGTTCAAGGGCAAGAAAACAAGAATTTAAATATTTATGCCAAAACTATGGTTTAAAATATAAACATTTTATATTAGATGTAAAGCATAGGTGGAATTCTACCTATGCTATGTTAGAAAGTTGTATATCTCATAAACACATTCTTTTTGATTTTTATAATTTAAAAATGCCTAATGATATGATATTTGAGGAAGATTGGGAAATTGCAATCTGTATTATAGATTTCTTAAAACATTTTTATGATGCAACAAATGAATTATCTAGAATTTATTATCCAATTAGTTGTAATTTACCATATCAATTAATGGTAATTAGTGATTATTTTGCCAAATATAGAAATAATCCACAATTTCAATGTATTGTTGAAATTATGGAAAATAAATTTAAAAAATATTGGGAGAACATTTCTGCCCTTTATTGTTTAGCTACAATATTAGACCCTAGGATTAGGAAAGATGGTTTAGATATTTTACTTTAAACATATTATGAAAAATATGAATATTGATATAGGAAATAAAAAAGAAGAAATTAATAATTTATTATTTGAAGTATATAGTTTGTATGAATCTGAAGTTGTAGGAGATATTCCTACAACTTATTCATCTTCTTCTTCTTCTCCTTTTGACTTTGAGCCCAGTAGTAGAAGAGAAAAGCTTTTTTATTTAATAAGTAGAAGGTAGAAATCTACTAGTTCTACAAGTTCATTTACTGAACTTAATTTTTATTTGTAAGCAAATTTTTCTAATTTAGGTGAAGTGTCAAATAATTTTGATATTTTAGCCTGGTGGAGTGAACACTTGAAAAATTATCCGGTTCTCGCCGCCATGGCATGTGATCTACTAACCCCTTCAGTGTCTACAGTTCTAGCGGAATCTTGTTTTAGTGCAAGTACCAGGGTACTGGATGACAAAAGAAGCTGCATGAATAATGAGAGCATAGAAATGTGCATGCTTCAAGGATTGGCTAAATGCTGAAGATAGATTACAAGACAAGGGAGGGCATGATACAACACCGGACATTTCACCCGAAGAAAATGATGAAAGTCATGAATGATGATTAATGAATTTGACTACTTGTAAAATTTTTAAATTTGATATAATTTATTTGATATATTTTTTAAATTTTTTAACAATGTAATTTTGTATTTTCAATTTGTAACCATATTGTATTTTTTATGTTTTATTAATTTATTCCATTTTTATATTTCATTCATCCAAGTATGCAATGATCCAATCATTGTATTTGTAATTCACTAATTTGTTCCATTAAAATTTAAATGAAATAAAATTTCTATTTTTCTTCCAATTTGTTATTCCATCATTCTTATTTCAATTTGGTTAAGTATTTTTTTTCATTTATGTATTAAATAACTTAGATTTCTCATTTCTTAATTTTTTTAAATAGTTCCTAGTTCCCAAAGTTCATAGGAAAGTTAAATATTTTACTTAGAAAAGAAATCAAAATTTTCAAAAAAAATAAAAAATAAAAAATAAAACAATGCAGTCCGGTTTGGCCTAGGCCCAAGGCCCGCCTTATGGCCCAGCCTGGTACGGCCTGTAGCCCGGCCCGCATGCCGGCACAGGACGGCACGGCCCCGCTTAGGCCTGGGCCATGGGCCGTGCCGTGCCGTGCCGATCCCCAAAATTTCCATCGGGGAGGATGGCACAGCCCGCCTTTAGGGCGGGCCACCTATGGGCCATGTCGTGCTGATCCAGCATGACCCACTTTACACCTCTAGATAAAGTATAAAAGATTTGGATTAGATATTTAATATAGGTGGAGTTTAACATATACTATGTTACATAGTTATATTCCTTATAATGAAATTCTAATTGATTTTTATAATAAAAAAATGTCCCATGATTTTATAAGTAAAGAATATTAGGAAATTGCAATTTGTATAACAAATTTTTTATAACATTCTTATGATGCAATTAGTTTATTTTTTATTGTTTATTAATCAACGTCTTGTATTTTAGTTAATCAATAGTATATAATTAGTCAATTTTTTGTAAAACATAGAAATGATTCAAAATTTAAAAAGTATTATTAGAGTAATGAAAATTAAATTTACAAAATATTAGAAAATATCTCTTCTTTATATTGCTTAGCTCCAATATTAGATCCCAAGAATAAAAAATATGATATAGATGTTTTACTTAAATCTTATTATGATAATACGGAAGTGATCTTTGAACAAAAAAATGATAAAGTTAAAAATTTATTATTTGAAATGTATAATATATATATATATATATCACAAATGTTATGACATATGAGAACTTGTATAGGTTCCACTATTGGAACCACTAGTTCTAATAGTGGATTAGATCAAATTTGGTCATTAATAAATAAAAGACAACAATCGGTTGTCACTTCGTTAACAAGTTCATTTGCTAAACTTCATTTTTATTGATAAGCTATAATTATCCAATGTTGTTCATCATGGCACGATCTACTAACCTTTCCAATGTCTACAATTCCATTGGAGTCTTATATTAGTGCATGTACTAGGGTATTGGAGAAGAAGGAAATTGCATGAATAACAAAAGCCTAGAGGTAGGGGTGCAACTTGGGTGGGTTTAACTCGAGACCGGCTCGACCCAACCCGATTTTTTTCACAGGTTGGGTTGGATTTTTTGGGCCTCGGGTTGGGCCAGGGCTTGAAAAGGTGGGTTTTTATTTTTTTTTCAGGTTGAGCTCGGGTTGAGGTATTGGGAAATCCGAACCCGGCCCGACCCAGCCCGAACCCAACCCAACCCAAGCCCGACCCGATGTGTTGTACATGTAGTATATAGTTGAGTCAATGAATCGTATGTTAATATGTTATTTATGTTGACTTAATGATAGTTGTTTAATTAGTAAATTACTAATTTAATATTAGGTGCCATGTCTCAGCTGTCAATGCCATTACTCAGTCATTAATTACTTTCTTAACTTTCTTTTTCTGAACACGATTTCCCTCTTTCACTCTTTGTGCGTCTATGAGACTTCACGTTTCAAATTCTTTTAATTCAAATGACATTATGGCAAGTTGGCAACATTAATTAAGGAAACTCAAAGGCCAAACCACCAAAAGCCCAAATGTCCAAAACGAGTGAAAAGTGAAAACCTCTTAAAAATCTAAATTCTAAAACCCTAATACTATTATTAACGTCTCCTCTTAGAGTTGGAGAGTAACCAGAGTTGGAGTCTTGGTTCACAAATCATGAAATCACAAACTCACAAGTTCTAAGTTCTAATGTTGGCACGTTGCTTAGTATCTTGAAGAGAAAAAAAAAACGTATTCAATAATCACTGTTAGTATCCCTTCTTTGTCTTTTATTATTCTGGGTAGCACCACAATCTAGTAATTATCCAATATCTGATCTTCTTCTTCCTACAAACACCTACAAGCCATTGGTTTTTTTTTTGTTACATCTCATACATTGTTGGTGTTGGCGAAGCAAAGACAAGGAGGAATATATCATACCAGCATCCTTGTTCTGTTTTTTTTTTATTTTATTTTATCTTATTTCTACAATGCATGGGTTCATGATGGACTAATTTTGAATGCAAATTTTTAGTTTTGTTGAAGGACTGATTTGGACTAATTTTTAGTTCATGATGGACTGATTTCAAATGCTTTCTAATTGATTTCCTTTAATTTGTTTGTTGTCATTGCATGAAAATATACAACTTAAACCATTATTTAATTTTTCATTAATTATATTTTATGTTTTAATTTCCTGTAGGGTACATCTTTATACTTGGTCTTCAACTTCAAGAATATGTTAACAATGGGTGAAAAACATGAGCAATTCAAGTTTGGCTCGGGCCTGGGCCCAACCCTAGTACCTAAAATTTTAGTGTAGGTTGGGCTTGGGTTGGATAATTCGGGCTTGACCTCGGTCTCGGGCTTTAGGTCCAATTCTTAGGGTTGGGCCTAGGTTGAGCTAAAACCTGGCCAGCCCGTTCGACTTGCACCCCTACCTAGAGGCATGCATATGTTTAAAGGATTGGTTAAATGTAGATGACAAAACTACAAGATCATGGAGGACATAACACTTCAACTAATGATGGTTCACCAGATGTAGATGATGCAAATCAACATCAAGGAGATGGAGGAGGTGAAACTTGAAGGGTTGAAGTTCAAGAAAATATTGAAATGCTTTTTTTTTTGTTTTGTATATTCAATAATGGTACAATATTTTAAAATTATTGTTAATTTAGTTTTTCAATTTTATTTAAAAATTAATTTTGTGATTTTTTTCAATGTTACCAAATACAGATAATGCAAATCGAGATCAAGGAGATGGAGGAGGTGGAACTTAAAGGGTTGAAGTTCAAGAAAATATTGAAGTGATTTTTTCTTGTTTTGTATATTCAATAATTGTACAATATTTTTAAAATTATTGTACATTTTGTTTTTTTAATTTTATTTAAAAGTTATTTGTGATTTTTTCAATGTCACTATTTTTTTTTAATTTTATTATATTATTTTATTCCAACTTCATTGTAATTATTTTCAATTTAATTTTATTACTTCATAACATGATCATTTGTATGCATTAAATTGAAATGAATAAAATATTTAAAATTATTTTTTTAATTTATTGTCTATTTTCAATTTTGTTAATGAACCAGGTTTTAGTAGGGGTGAGCACAATTTGGTTAAAACCGAATAACCGAACTGAAATTTTGGTTTCGATTTAATCGGTGTTTTGGTCGATTTCAGTTTTGGAATTCGGTTAATACACAGTTCAGTTTTCGGTTTCGGTTCTCATGATTGACAGATTGGTTAACTGAAAAAATCGATTTAGTTTTGAAGCTCTATATCATTGGGTCATTCGATGGGACACAATACAATTGTGGTCCCTATTGCATCTAATATTTTCCAAAAGCCCAAATTTATTAAATAATTAAATAAATCCAATAAAAGAGGGAATAAGAATAGGCAGCCGCAGCCCGCAGCCCGCAGCCCTCCCTCCCTTTTCATAGAAACCTATCAACTGTTCTTCTTCTTCACTTCTTCCTTCTAGTTTTACTGTTCCGAACTTTGTGACTTTTGATTTCTGAGTTTACCTTTGGCCTTTGAAACTTAGGATTTCAAAGACTCCAGAGAGACAGAGAGAGAGAGGAAGCGAGCCAGCGACAAGCCGGCGACTTCAGTCCAGAGTTCAAATCCCAACTTTAGTCCTGTTGTCCAAGACTCCAAGTGCGCAGTGCCCAGTGTGGTAGTGCTAGACTGTTACATCTAGACCTGTTCATGGGCCGGGTRGCCCGACGGGCCGGCCCGGCCCGGCTCGGCCCCCGGACGGGCTTGAACAGAATTTTTGGCCCACGGGCTTAACCTCGGGCCAAAAAGCCCGGCCTGCATAAAATTCGAGCCGGGCTCGGGCTTTGCCAAAATAGCCCGGCCCGAGCCCAACTTATAGTTAAACTTAAGTAAACCCGGCCCAACCTATAGTTAAACCTAAGTAAAAACCCTATGTGATGTCTATTTGAATAAATGTTTTGATTTGAGGTCATTGATTCACTTGTAGACCCATTGTTCATTTAAATAGGGGAAAAAAACATTTAAATTAAAATAGAAAATGTCAGAAAATTTTGAATTTCTTTTATTAGGTCGGGCTTTGGGCTCGGGCTCGGGCTTCGGGCTTTTCATCAGGGCCGGGCTCGGGCCCAAGTTGTAAGCCCGTTGGTCGGGCCGGGCTCGGGCTCGGGCCTAACAGTTTTCTATTAATAAAGAGTCAAAGCCTGGCCCAGCCCGGCCCATGAACAGGTCTAGTTACATCCATTCGTTAGTTCATCACTCAACTCACTCCCATCGATTTCAGACTTCAGTCTAGACTCCAGAGTCCATACTTCACTTTCAGGACTTATTGTTGTGTTTACATTCGGTTACAGGTAAATAAATCTTCTTCTTCTTCTTCTTGTCTGTTTTTTATAGAACCTAGAAGGCTAAAACTCAGTATTTTCTTTTCAAATGATTTGCAATATTAGTATAGGTCAGAGTATCTCAGCAAAGCCCGTCAGTTTTAACTTCTTGATTGTAAATTTTCTTTGTAAGGGACTTTTATTTGTGTTTAGAAATCAGAGGATAAAAGTGGTAGAGCTTTTGATAACGTTACAGTGACAATTTTGGTTTTAACTTTTAAGTGATTTTGAGTTTTGATAACTCTATCAGTTTCACATAGCAAATAAGTGCTTCATGCTCATGCCCATTATTTCAGTTTTAATTGAAATATTCGAAATAACCAAAAAAAAATTGGTTCGATTTAATCGGTTTTAATACATTTCAGTTTTGGTTTTGGTTTTTTATTTCACTAGATCAGTTTTTAAAATTTCAATTTTTCGGTTTGGTTTTAAACCGAAAAAAAACAAATGCTCACCCCTAAGTTTTAGTGGCCAAAAATAGGGCTGCCAATTAACTGGGTTTTGATCCAATTCGACCCGATCGAATATGAATTATGAATTAATTCGTTGCAAACAATTCGAATCCATCCTTATCCTAATCCAATAGAAAAATACCAATCCATGGACAATTCGTTTTAATAATGGATTGGAATGGATCGAATTCAACCTGATCCGAACTGAATAAAAAATTATAGACAATACAAAAATTTAGAAAGAGAAAATACAAAAAACAAACCCTGTACTTGCAACAGAGGAGAAAGAGAGAGATTTATATGCCAAAATTAATCGAAAATGTGAGTATGCATTTGAATTCTTTAATAAAAGTTGACATTTGAAATTCAACTAGATTTGTAATGGGTCAAATTTGATAACATCCAATGCGATCCTATAATACTATGGTCCACTTAATACCATTCCAATCTGATTTTGATAAGTTTAATGGACATCTAAATCTAATTGGATTCAGATCGGACCAACCCAAACCCACGCCACTGACAGCCCTGGCCAAAAGTCCTTTAGGTGTGGCTATCTAATGAATCGTTCCCAGCTTTTGCCTCTAAAGCCCAACTTCCAAGGACTGTAGCATTGGAAGGCACGTGTGAGTATATGAAAAGAAAATCTCGCATTGGATAGAAAGTCATAGAAATAATAAAAACAAAATGCTTACTTACGAGAATAGATCACAAAATTATGCCTGAACTTTTGGGTCAAAAAGTATTCAATTGTTGCAAAATCTTTTATGTCCACCAGCTCCGTCCTATTTGCCGCCTTGTGAGTCCAACTCTTGATATTTTTAATCACAACGACATTTGGTATGCAATTAGTTGCACCAAATACGAAATTACTATTTTGGGAAGAGTACAAATAGGAGTAAACCCAGAATACACCAAACACAACCTATTTCACCAGTACCTTTCATAATGGTTCTACTTGTTATTTGGCCATCTCTTTAAAATGGAGAAAATCTACATCCTCTCCAAATTCGATGTAATATTATATAAGTTATGGGAAACAAGGAATCAATAAATCTTTTAAAAGAAAAAAAAATTCACCTCTTGAGAATCATTGAATCAACTTGCAACATCCTCAAAAAATATTCAGAAACAGCAAAAGAAGAGAATGAGTACCCCGACACAAGGTCGAATTCGGTTATTCCCTCATTTGCCATGCACACAGATTGCTCATTTGATTAAAAATCAGGTCATGCAGGAATTGGATATGTACTCAAGAGTTCAGAATCAAAAGCAATCTTGGAAGTGCAAGGAATAGCATGCAAAGCAAATGGGAGCATTGGTGCAGAAATTAGAGCTCTAATTCAAGGTTTGGAATCAGCAATCCATCATAATTGCAATCATTTATTGGTCTACTTGGATGCTGAAGGACTGGTCAAGAAACTTAAGAAGCATTCTCTTGATTGCTCATGGGTGGAACAACTTTACTAGGGTACCATTCAAGTCAAGACACAACACTTTTAGTCAATAGAATTTGTATACATCACTCGTACAAAAAACAAACTATCTCACCTCTTAACATACAAAGCTTGTTTTTATGGGGAAACAGAAAGATACCATGTTCTAGATTATTCTAATGTATAAGCTTTGAATTGATAATAGAACAAGAAACTTTACCAGCAAACAAAATGATAGCATTTGTATTTACACTCTTTCCATGCAGAGCTTATGGACTCATTTTAAATGATATTGCCAAATCATGCGTGGTGTAAATTATATATCTTTTCAATTTGGTGGAATTATATAGCCTTATTATTGGCGTAATGTTTCTCTTTATATTGCCTATTAAAGCTTGCATTTTTCATGTATTTATTCCTCATTTATAAATAATTCAGCTTTAGATTTAGTGTTATTAATCTGTTTATGTGATTTATAACTTAATGTCATCATTTCTGGCACCTTAGTTTAATAATTCATAACAAGAAAGATATTAAAGAGGATGTCATTCAAAATATTAGAACAGCATGGGCAAAATGGAGGGGTGCATTTGGATTACTATGTTAAAGGAAAATACCATTTAGATTAAAAAGAAAATTCTATAAAACAGTTATAAGGCCAAGCCATATGTTGTATGGAGCAAAGTGTTGGGCAAAAGAAATCACATATCCAGAAAATGAATGTCGTCTTAAGGTAAATCAAAAAGGACATGGGAGTAGTAACAAATGAGTTAAGCACTAATATTTTAATAGTGGATATAGCTTTAAATAGAATGGATTGGCAAAACAGGTTTCATGTAGTCGAACCCATATGGATGGGATAAGGCATGATGATGACGAGGACAACAAATGTGTTTATGTGGCTTGAATGCATTTCCCTAGTGTATCCAAGTATTTATGTAATTGTTATACTTGGGCCATGTTTAGGAGTGTTTATAAATAAGTGCTTATTTGGGCCATTAAGCACTTATTAGTATTTGGGAAATAAGCCCGAAATGCGTGCTTATTTAAAAAATAATGGCTTATTTTTTAAGCCCAAATTTCCAGCTTTTTTTAAGTGTTTATACAATAAGCACTTATTAAAATTTTTTCTTCCAAAATTATCCCTAGTTGAATTTTAAAATACCACTTATAAAATTATCCCTATTTGAATTTTATAAAAGCAATTTTATGAAAGAACTTATAAAAGTACTTTTATAAAAGCATGTTTACAGAAGCATTTTTATAAAAGTACTTTTTGCGAAAGCACTTTTAAGAAAGTACTTTTATGAAAGCACTATTATGATAGCATTTTTACGAAATCACTTTTATGAAAGTACTTTTATGAAAGCACTTTTATAAAAGCGCTTTATAAAAGTACTTTCGTAAAAGTGCTTTCATAAGGGTACTTTCATAAAAGTGCTTTCATAAAAGTACTTTCATAAAAGTGCTTTCATAAGGGTACTTTCATAAAAGTGCTTTCGTAAAAGTACTTTCATAAAAGTGCTTTCATAAGGGCGCTTTCATAAAAGTGCTTTCGTAAAAGTACTTTCATAAAAGTGCTTTCATAAAAATGCTTTTATAAAAGTGCTTTCATATAAGTACTTTCAAAGGGCATGTTTTGAAAATTTGAAAGAAAATGAAGAACAAAATAGTCACAAATGCTTATTTAAGTGTTTATTAGAGAAAAAGACTACCAAACCCCCAATATAAAATATGTGCTTATTTTAAAAAATAAGCACTCAAAAAAGTTGGGTGCCAAATGCAAATAAGAGCTTATTTGAATAAACACTTATTTTTAACTTAAGCACTCCCAAACATGGCCTTGGTAAAAATGAAGCACTTATAATTGTCTAATGATTTATCTATCTAGGAGGCAAGAAACAAAGTTGTTTTTAAAAATGATCACACGATACTTCTCCCATGGATATCATTGGTAAAATAAAGTTATATCTCCAATGTGATAGCCAAACTCATTCAAATAGAAAACATAATCCCCATTTACAACTTCAAATTGATGGTTCATTTGATCCTCTCACAAGTGTCGCATACAAGCATTCATCCTCCAATGCAAAAGTAGTCTTGAAATCTTTGCATGCCAATGGAAGCCCATGTTGGGCCATCAAAGCATATGATCCAGAAATTAGTGCCTTGATTGAAGGGCTTAAAGCATCTTCTAGTAAAAGTATAGTTACACTAACGGTCTACAACGACTCTCTTAAAATTACACTACAAGCAAGGTTTAAAATTTCAATACGATATGCCAATATAGGGAGTGTTGTATCATATCTTTGAAAAAAAGAAATGGAATACACATGGAAATCAGGCATCCCATTTTCTTTTTTCATGCATATCAGACACATATCAGACCACATCGAGGCGTATCAACGAAAAAGATATGACCAAAACTGAAAAAAATAAATAAATGGGGAAAACAAGCTTCTTTTCCCTGAAATAAACCTTCTTTCACCCCCAAATGACTCTAAACTCCAAACCTCATTCCTAGAGTGCTAGATTTGCAAAAATTTGCAAGAAACAAGTGTAAATCATTAATTTTTGTTAAGATTTTTCAAATTTTGAAAAAATATGGCAAAAATAAGTAAGCTTTTTCAAATTTTTATAATATCTTGTGATTTCTTTTTTTCTTGAATGTTTAAATTTATGTTGATCTACATTTCTTACATTCAAAATCATAATTCTTTTCTGTTATCAGTAGATTTATGGAAATTTCATGAAGATATCTGGGATAAATATAACTTAACAAAAAATTTGAAAATGTAATTTTTTCTTTGCCTATAAAGACTAAAAATGTTTTAGATCTACGGATTTATCTATCATATCCATAGAACAATTGAAATTTCTTTTTTAATTTTTTTTTTATTTTTTCATATTTTAGAATTTAAAAATAAATAATAATTAATTATATTTTATCATTTGATCACAAAAATTGAATATATTATAATTCTATGGATGATGTATCATATCGATAGACCAATTGAAATTTCTTCTTTATTAATTATTTTTTATTTTTTTATTTTAGAATTAAAAAAATAAATAATTAAATAATTATATTTTATCATTTGATCACAATGATTGAATATATTTTAATTCTGTGGATGATCTATCATATCCACAAAGCAATTGAAATTTCTTCTTTAATAACTATTTTTTGAATATATTATATAATTTTTTATTTTTTATAATTTTTTGAAATAAATAATAAATAATTACTAATTATATTTTCACTTAGAAGTTGTGCCAATGCTTGTTTTATGGTTGGATAAGAGAGTTGGGTTTTTTCCATCCCATAAAACATTAAATCTTAAGAATTGTAATTTATAAATTATAGTTAAGCATAGGATTTTCAATGAAATTATAGTTAACTACAATATATTTCTTCATAAAACTATTAAAATATATTAATTTAATGTATATATACCTCATTGAGGTCTTATATTTAGTGTCATTGATGTATTTTTATGATTTATTAAAGTATTTCTAGTGTTTCCAAGCATATCTATGTGTATTTTAGTTTTTCTCTGATACACATGCGTATCCAAGGCATATCCTGATACATCTTTTAAAATTGCCCTTCCGATGCATACATCTTTTAAAATTGTTTTATTGAAATTCATGTTTGCATACATCTTTTATTGAAATTCATGTTTGCATTTCAGTTTGCAAACATCTTTTAAAATTGTTTTATTGAAATTCATGTTTGCATACATCTTTTAAAATTGTTCGGTTAAAAGTTAAAACATTGAAAAAAATTCGAATTAAAATTTTTAATTTGAGATTTTTTTTTGTTTGGTTATTTCAGTTTGGTCAATTTGGTTTTACAAAATTTCGATTTTAGTTTCAATTTTCAGATTTATAAATTCAGTTAATTGGATAAATTATATTAATATATTAATATATTAATGAAATTCAGTTTTAACCAAAAAAAAAAGGTTTAACTGAAATTTTCGATTTTTAATATAAAATTGAATAAAACGTTTCCCCTTTTGGCTGAGTTTAGAAACAATGCAAATAAGTGTGAATGCAAATATATAAAGTGTAATACGATTTATATAAATTGCAAAGTTGGGTTAGTTTTGCAGTGGTAAATTTACCTTCTTATCAAACAGATTTTTAGTTACGATGGATGCAAACATGAATTTCAATAAAACATATACTTTTTTTTTATCAAAAGTCCAATTGAATGCAAATTTACTTCTTTTTTATTAGTGTACTTTTACATATTATTATCAATGTAAATATGCATTGATCTGTCATTTATCAATACAAAAATGTACTGTTACCAAACACAGGTAAAAGTAAACCAAAATACAAATTTACCCTGAACCAAGATTTACACTCCATTTGCATCATTTCCGAACGCAACCTTTGGGTTTTCCATTTCTCTATGCTAAGCAGGTACTGTTTCTTTCAGAATAGGCATGAGCCCGGCAAAACGACTTAATAAAAGGAATATTTGAATGGCAACAAACAATTGAAGCCCAAACTTATCTTTGGCCCGTTTTGGCACCTTGATTTATTTGTGGAAGCAAACAACATCCTTTGGCCCAAACTTCACTCACTTGTTGAGATTTGGCCTCTGTTGGAGGAAGGCCGAAAGCGTCCCTCCATTTTTGCGCCCCAGAAGCTCAATGCCGTTTGCAGGGGTCTCATTACTTGTCCTCCCCTGATGCTCAGAAGCTCAATCCCCTGATCGTTTTCTTGGTCTTTGTTGTTATTGTTGTTTCTTCAAATATTTCTAATTTTCTTGTTTTTAAAAATGTTACATTAGCAAAATAAAAAAACAAAAACGTGTTCTTGGATGTTTGGTTTCTCAAAACAAGGTGGGAATCTTTCTATTTAAGCCAGAAGAAAACTTTATTTCTGAAACTAACAAAAACATGCTTTTACTTCCATAAGAAGACTGGCATGGGATGGGTGGCATACACCAAAATCTCCTGTGTATCCAATTACATTGTTCATAGCATTCATAAATTTCATGAATCTGGTCGTCTAAAGTATAAATTAAAATAAATAATAAAGATAAGAAAAGTGAGTTAACAATTCAACCCACCAGACAAAAAATCATCTTCGAGAAAATTTGCATTTTAGACAGCTCCCCAATTTGGGCTGTGGCCTATCCTGGGTTTTTGTCAAGTGGGCCAAACCATTAACGATGCGGAACTGGTGTGGACCAAATACCAGGCTCACCTTTAAGATTGATGGGCTCGATCTGATCTCGGCCCAGTCTGAGGGAGTGAGGAGTGTCAGCTATAAACATGGAAAGAGGTTTCCTCGTATGCCAAACGGCACCATCTATTAGAATTTTATCCCGCCATGAACGGTTAAATTTGGGCCAGGGAGTCTGAACTAGCCACGTGTTATCTTTCCTACTTTATAATTGTAATTACCTCCCCTGAACTTTTTAATACAGTTGTAAGTTTATTCTCTCCGGTGGAATCTTCTAAAAAAAGGCATAAAATGTCTAAGGGAAAATAAAAAACAATAAAAACTTTATGAACCATAAAAACAAAGAGAATTTAAAGTTGCAGCTTTACCTTTGAATAATTGATATGAAGGAAAATTTTGGAAAAATAAATCAATTTCAGAAATGAGAATAGAAGGGTTTGAGATAGTGATTCATATGAAGAGAAAATTGAAAAATAAACATTCTTGTTCAAAGTAATTGCATGGGTATTTTGGACATTTTTATGTCTTTTTTAGAAAACTCTATCAAAAGGGGTCTACTTGCAACTATGTCAGAAAGTTCAGGGAAGGTGATTTCAATTATCAAATTTTTAGGAAGGTTTCAACAATTTACCCTTTTTTTAGGCTGCATTTGGTTTGAAAGAAAATGTAGGAAAATGAATGAAAAATCTATGATTTCAGAAAGACATGATACCGGAAATGTTTTCACCAATCAAAACCCCTATGGATTTTGATAAATACCACCCAATTGGTTACCAATTTTGTTATACAGTTGATTGGATACAAGTTTTTCCGGTATCATATCATGGTTGAATCTTTTTTTTAATTCTAGGAATTTATTTAAAAACAAGGCAAAAGTCTTAATATTTGAAATTTACCCATGACCAAGACCTCATATTGAAGAGAATAATTGATTCCAAAAGAAATTGCAACGTACATACTCCCCCCATAAAGAACTTCAAATTGATGCAGCTAGGGGTGTCGATTGGACTGGATTTGATCCAATCCGATCCAGTCCAATGTGAGTCCATTACAAATAGACTAGGTCCAATCCAATCCAATGAGTAATTTGGACCATTTTGTTCAAATTCATTTTAATTTAGATTGGTTTCAACCCAAATCCGGTCCATTGACACCTATGTCCTTATCTTGTATCAATGGAGCGGATATTGACTTAATCCAACCAAATTCAATATAAATTTATTACAGGCTGACCAGGTCCAGTCCAAATCTAATAAATATTTTGGACCAGATTAGTCTAATCCACTTTGTCTTTTTGGTCCGTCCAAATTGATTTTGGCAGTCTATTGGCACCCTTAGATGCAACAAACTGACTGAGAAATCTTTTATTTGCATTCACCCAACAAACTAGTTGAGTAACAATGCATCCCCATAATACATACATGAAGCTAAACATTGTTGGGTTTCAATCTCATTAGAGATTAAATCCAATAGGTTTGTTTGGTCAATTACATGAAAAAATACACTTGCACACATGTCTTGAAAAATAGATTTTTTTCTTACTAAAACCAGTTTTTAATTTGTCCCACATTGGAAAATTACAAGAATTGTTTTGGGTTTTTTAATAGGAGCTAATTTACACTCTTTAGATATAAAGAGGAGAGTATGGATGCTTGCTACCGCGCAACCGTGCACATGCGTGTGTGCGGCGCAATGATGTGCACTTTGCTCGCAAATGGCGGCTTTGACTTTTGGTGCGAGACTGACCGTTGATGTTAACTACCTTTTAACAATCACAATTTTTGAACTTGTGACTGTTCAATGAGCCTTTTCTGAACCAGCACCTTCCTCTGCTCCATTATTCTTCAGAAATTATTTAAAGAGCATGAATCAAGCATTTGCACACACAATTTCGAAAATCACTTTGTCTCTCTCTCTCTCAGTCCAGTCTGCTACTGTCCCACATAAGGCTTCTTTGGAGACTCTTCAACTTTGCCGGTTGCAGATTCTTGCCCAAGGCTCTGTTGTATCTTATAAACGGATTTACCTATAACCCAACAGCAAATTTAGTAAAACTGAGTGTGAGCAAATAACATTCTAAAGATAGCGTCTTCAAACATGTCTCAGAGCTTCTCCTCCAAGTTTTAATGATCCCATTTCCCAACAAACATAATTTTCTATAAAAATATTTAAACACCTATTTACATAAAAGTCTTATATCTAATATAAGATTCAAAATAATATCATACTATACTTTCACTTTTTGGATTCGTCATAACGCCAAATAGGTAAATATTAAGATTGAGGAAGAATAGCCATTTTCGGTTATTAATACTCTATTTAGTTCAAATCTTCAAACTTAAATGTAATTCTAACTAGGGGTGCTCACGATTCGGTTAACCAAACCGTGGGGCATATTTTGTAATCAAACCGGTAGTATCAGTTTTTAGAAAAGCAGAAACTAAAATCGAACCGAAACCTATCGATTAATTGGTTGATCGATTCAGTTCGTCGATTTTTCGGTTTTTTAATTTTTACAATATATATTATAAAAATATATATAAATATATATAATATTATATTTTATATAATAAATAATATATCATATATTATAAATATACATATTTATTAATTTATAATATATAAAATATATATAATATGCATAAATATATAAAATATATAAAAATATATGTATATTGATTGGTTCGGTTAACCGCCGGTTTTCTATATTGGTTAACTGAAACCAAACCGACCGGTTCAGTTAACTAATTTTTCGGTTCAGTTTCAGCCGATTTGGTTTTTTTGGTTTTTATTTTATTTTATTTTATTGCTCACTTCTAATTCTAACCATGAGTCTTTTGAATGGTGCAACATGTAATTCTAACCATAAATAAAATTAGATTTTTTTTGCATGATGGTCTAAGTATCGGCATTGCCATTATAAAAGTAAAGATTTGTACGTTTTGTGGGCTTGGCTGATCTATTCTGGACAAACTCAAGCTACTTAGGTTGGGCTTGGGCCAGGCTCACCTTCATCATGTTTAGGCAAAACCCAATCCAATCACATTGTTATTATTATTTATTAATAACAAAATGTAGCTAAAAGCTTAAAACTAAAATCGGTGTATACTATATATACAGTATATACAATATATACAATTTCAAGGATGCATTTTAGCGGGCATTGTTTTTTCTTTCTTCTGAATTGTTCCGGGGCAGTTTTCATTCATCATTCAAGATCGAGACATTCTCTTCATGCTAATGGGTTCTTGAGGAAAATTTTTTGAGCAATAAACTGCAATCATAAACATAATAGCCAATCAAGTGTTATTTATTAAAATTTATGAATGAATTTTGATTCGTCAAAGCTCTTTCAATAAAAAAAAAAACGAACAAGTCATCTTCAATATATATACTTGAAAAGCCCAAAATCGCAGAGCCACTCACCGGTTTGACATGAGACGAGGAGTTTGGTGGGAGTAGTGGAAAAGAAAAGGGATTTGAATGAGTTGGCAACTTTAGATGTGGCTAATCAGTTGACAAGTGGAAAAAGGTGTGACAGTCTTGTTCATTCTCTCAGAACCAGGCCACCGACTGTGTGGCACCTATCAACTCAAGAGCCAAGTGGTTGCTTCATGATAAAACTAAGGTGGGGACACCCAACGTTTTTGAGACTTGAATTGCATAGCTGGTGTGTGGTATATATGGTATCATTTGAGAAGAAACCCGATGATCCCAAGAATGAAGAAGAATCTAAGCCCACAATATACCTGCGGACGTGGACATGGTCCTGACTCCTGAAGGTCGTTCAATGCAAGTCACTTGTTGTTTGGACGGACCATCGCAGGTTGAACGCTAGTGAGTTGCATCGACGATGAGTAGTCCAAAAGGGAGACAGGGCCTCATGGATCAGTCACCATCAATTTGACACAGATGGCTCCAAGGTTCTGTGGGCCACCACAATCACAAGCAGACTGTAGAAGGAGGGGTGTGTGTGGAGTGAGTTACAACTTACAACTTAGAAGAGGAAGATCAATGGGTAATGCCGTAAAATGGAATGGCTTGCGGAACGCTCCTACCAAAGCAACGATCCAAATAAGTTTAAAATCGGACGGTGTAGATGAATCATGAATGGGGTAATATCGTCCACTGAAGTAGTTGATTGAATGGCTGTGCCTATGCCTGTGCCTGTGGACACCGGCTGCCGTCGGTGTGGGGATGTAAGCTTTGAAGTCTCCACGATTGAGTTGCTTATTAGGTTTAGGTTTTGCAACATAGAATGATATCGATCGGTACATTCCATTTTTTTTAGGGACCATTACAAACAGTTATTTCTTGTCTTTTCACGTCAACAGGTGGGATGCATCATACTCGTACATGAGGTCATGTGCCCCAATCACTCCCCTTCCAGACGTGATGGGCTCACTAGAGTGCGCGCCCCACAGCCCATCCCTCTCATGAATTGGGAGCATCTCCCCCATCGGGAGGGATGGGCTGTTGGGTACCTGTGGGACACAGAACATTCTGTTTGGAGCCCGTTCAAAAATTGCAAATTCACATAGGCACCTCACAGTACATCCCAACGGTGTATTAGACATCTCCAATGATGCACATTTGATACATGCCCTGTGGGGCATTGATGTGATCTTTTAATTTTTTTTTTATAGATATTTAAGGACAGATGCAAAAAGTTCAAAGTTTCCATACAATCCGATACGCCAAATTGGGTGTATCGGACTTTGTATTAACACTATATATAAGTTTTTTGTTTTTTATTTTCAAAATATGTTCAAGGGGTCGGTTAAAGGCCTGGTTACCCTGAAACAGGTCATACCCCGGAACTCCTTACATTTCGCATATCATTGATTCATTGATACAATACATATTGGCCAATACAGATCGATACGTAATGAAATTTTAAACCTTCGATAGATGGGTTTTTCATTAATGTTCAAAATATTGTTACATATCAGTCCATATAAGCTAATACATATCATATTTGGGCCTTCCCAATATGCCCTTACAGGGGCGGATCATGTCATGGTTCAAAAGGTAGTTAGGACTTAAACTGACCCCTTTGAACTAGTTTTGAAAAAAAAACACCGATACAAGCAGATACGCCCTATCGGCATATTGGCTTGTCGATATTTAGAACATTGCTCCCCACAAAGTGCACCCTACATCACATCCTCTCCGTACATTAGGAATATCTTCCTGTGACAAGTATAAGAAATGTTCCCAATACACAAAGGAAATGTGCTATGAACCGCCTGTGGGGTATAACCCAACTCTACCCCTTGAAAACCCCCGTCCCCCGAGATCTTGGTGGCAACAATGGGATTTGAATTTGATCCCAGGTCTTTCGTCCAAGTCGGATATTTTACTGATGATGCATGATCTAGTAGTTCCTTGTTGGAAGGTGATTCGGATGCCGAACTGGCTGGTTCGTTGGGTCAACTTGCAAAGAGACAGTACTAGAGTGCCTAGGCTGCTTTACTCGGGGTGGGCACTCTGACGCTTAAGTCAATGAAATATAGATTTTGGAGAGAGCTAAAGAGCAAAAGAGCTAGAGAGCAAAAGAGCTAGAGAGCTACAAGAGCTAAATTGTGCATACCTCTTGAAGTTGGAAATGAGACATTTATATAGGCTTTGGTGCCTTCCTCCAGAACATTCGGTATGGGAGTTGACTTTTGGAGGACCTAGGAATGGTGGGATGCCTGCAAAGTCGGCGAGCACGTCTCGTAGGTTGCCACTTGGACTTCAATCAGATAGAAAAGTCCTCGAGGGAGGTCGTTCTTCATGTCAAGGTCCCTTGGACCGGTACTGATAAGTACCATAGGTCGAAAGTCCTCGAATGAGGTTGCTCCTCATGCCAAGGTCCCTTAGACTGATAACGACGAGATACTACAAGTCGGCCCTAGACGAGGTGCAACTAGCTGCCTTGCTAAGGTGCTCGAGCTGCGTATGAGGTATTCTGGACTAATTCAGGGGTGCATTTCCTTGACTCGACGAGGTATGCGTCTATCTATGTGGCACTGAGGTGTCAAGCGACAAAGATAGATGCCACATGTCACCAGATTAGTAGAGGCCAAATCACCCCTCATCACCTACCATCTAAGAGCTGAGCCGAGAGCCACCATCAATTGATAAAATGGGATGTCGTGAATTGGGATGTGTGCCTCACACCAATCCCACAGCCATATCCCACCCTTTATTGAGAATATCTCCTCATGCATAATAAATACAAATATGGGAGATGTTTCTGATGTGCGAAGAAAATGCACCGTAAGGTTGGTGTGAAATGCATTTGTGAGAAGTAGATCCGAACTCTCGTGTTATTGCTGATTTGGACTTGATTGGTAGTAGCGGCACCCACAGCATGGAGGTGGAGGACGCCAGGTAGGTACAGGGCTAATGCAAGCGGGTGGAAACATGTGGCAAGTGAGTGGCCGTGGTTGCCCATTGAGATACGTTCGCTCTCTCCCTACCTTGTCTCCTCACTTTTCTCATGAGTCAAGACGACCGTCCCTCTCCACCTCTCGTTATTGCCTTGCATATGACATGTCTTTTGCTAACTATTGACAGCCCCTCCCCACCTTCTTGTCTCTCACCCTCTCCTTTTCACCAAATTACCAAACTGCCACTCTGACTAATTCATCGGAGCTGCTTTGCAATTTGCATATTTACATGTGCACCCAAAACCGAGTAATTTGAGAACGAGTAGAAAGATAGAGATGGTCGGTGGTGGGTCTGTAGTCATCTGTAGTGGGTTTGGGCGGCATTTGGATGAGAATGGAATGTACATATACTTGTAGAAAAGAAAAAGAAAAAGCATTGACTCACATTATGGGAATGGGATGGGATCTCATCTCTCCCTTTAATGGCTTGTAGGTGTAAGAAGACGAGGATTAACCCTTTTTGTATTTGTCTGGACTCTAGAGAAACATAAAGCTGCTTTAGTTGCGGATAGGAGTGTTCAAATTGATTTTAAATTGAAGGGATTGGACGAATTAATAACATATATTAAATTAGATGAGTCCAGGCTTAATGATCCAAAGTATTTATTGGATTGAATTAGACATGATTAATCTGTAATGAATTTATATTGATTGGATTGGATTGTGCCGATATCTGATCCATTGATAGAAAATGAGAATATAGGTGTCAATGAATCAAGTCATATTTGAAATAGAACCAATCTAAATTAAAACAAATTTGATTAGATTGGACAGTCTAAACAATGGATTAGACCAAATCTATTTATAATGGGTTTACATTGGACTGGATTGGATTGGACCAAATCCAGTCCAATTGACACTCACACCCCCTACTTGCAGAAATGAAAATTAATGTTGATGGCTGTGTAAGGGCTGTTTAACCGATAATAATATCTTTACGCTAGACTTTACACAGCTATCAAATAACTAATCCGGACTTCCTTGTTAGCAAAAGGTTATTGACACAAGTAACAACAACAGAATTCTAATGTTTGGTACAAATTCACTAAAAGAGAACATTAGAAAATTCTTTAATTACCTTTATCGACACTTCCGTGAGCAACCCACCTGACCTGACACCTCCCCCCACACACACACGACAACTAAACCAATTTAACGGTGATGGGACCAGTTTAGGCGGTGTTCAACACTGTTAATTTCGTAGACGGGACTGATGAACACCTGTTCTGTACGTTGTGGACGGGATCGATCCACGCTCCACATTCCAATTTTTTATCTACGGCAAAATCTCATAGTTAGGCACTGTTCCCACTTGATTTTTGATCCCCTATTTCACACTTTCTTTGAAAGGTTGAAATCCTATTGTCTGTATCACATTTTAATATTTTTGTTAATAAAATATTAATTATTTTATTTAATTTTTAATTTTTTAAATTTTAATATTTTATCAATAAAATAATACTTAAAATATTTTTAAAATTTTAAATTATTTTACTATTGTTTTTATAAAAAAATTAATATTTATTGGTTAATATTAATTCATTGATGAATTTTTTCAATATATTTATTATATAAAATGCAAAAATTAGATATTTATGATTAATTATGTAGATCAAGGTTTTTGAACCGCCGTTGACCTGGACGGTCGGACCATTCGGCCTGAAAACCGTCCAGGCAAGCGGTTTTGTTTTACCCCAAACTCGGTTTTTGGCCAGAAACCGTTGAAAAAGTCAACAATCTATTGACCCAAGTGATCGAACCATCAACCTGTTCAACGGTTTTTTACCGTTTTTTATTTTTAATTTTTTTGTCAAAATGGGTCGTCTGTTCGAACCGGGCGGTCGGACCGTCAACCCGAAAACCAGTGGCTAGAATGGTTCCGTTTTCAAGTCATTTTTTAAAATGTTGGTGTAGACCATTTATAAATGTATATGAGATTCATGGAATCAAAAAGTGTGGTGTAGACTGGTCCAGTCCACAGTTCAAAACAGCTATGAACTGTGGTATGGTGTGGATTGATTCCTGCAACATGATGTAGTGTAAATCGATCCATACCCACCAATTTCCCGTCCATACTACAAAGCACCCCCTTAATTGTTTGACTCTTCATCGCTTTGATCCTAACATTAGCCAACAAATTAACAGAATGTTGTTCTTATTAAGGTATCATCGCCGTTTTTCATTTTCTAAGAAAAGTAGAAAGCCCTCATGAATGTTGTTCGGTAGATCTAAGCAGATCTAGCAACACCATGTACAAATTTCTATTTGATAAAATGTTTTTTACCACCATTTTTCTTAGATTAAAACATAATATTGTTGTTACATTGATGAAAAGACATCCAAAGCAATGCTATGGTGAGTAATAACAATAAAAAAAAATCATCATTTAGAATGATTTATGGAATTTGAAATTTTAGATTTAAAAAAAAAAATTAAAGCAGATTCGGAATAAATCCAAATCAGTCTATTAAGATTTGAATTCGAATCCAAGAACTTCAAATTCAATCAGATTTTAATCAGATCGGAGCGGATTCCAATTTTGATGATGATAACCCTGATTGCCATACGACTAAAAAATTAAGCAATGTAATTCATTCCATGGGATGGAAAGTGCCTCAATCCAATAGGTCATTTTGCAACTTTATTAGGGAACCAATCAGCTCTTGATGTGTGTTTTGTTTTGGTCAAATACTTTCTACATGGCTTGGTTGCTCAACTGAGGGAGGGAATGTTTTAAAAGTAATGGACATTTCACTACTGAATACTGATCCAATTGTTGGGACACGTGTTTCATCCTCACTGCCCCACATTCTTTACATGCACTAAGAGGTCACAGATCGGAGAAAAGATGAGATTAACTACTTTTGGCCTTTGACCAAGAAAATGTTTGGGGTCAGTTTTGTAAATTAGGGAAAAGATAGTGGCATTTCCACTGGTTGTTTGATTCAAATGGACCGAGTTCGGACGATGAGGTCCCCATGCACTTCACTTCACCTACTAATTCCAGGCCTTTCTACAGGCTGAAGCGCTCTCTGTCCTCCTGAAATCCGAGTTCATTCGTCCAGCTTCAAGCTCTCCGCAAAAGAGCGACCATGACAGCCGGCATCTCCATCGCTGCGGGCGCGAAAACATACGGTTTCGGCCAAAATTCGTTCATGGGTCCCAGAGCCACCTCCTTCATCCGTCCCTCTTCTATCTTTTTCTCTCCGGCCATACGCCGTCCGCTTAAAATTTTCCCCGCGAAGAAAAGTATGAGAATGACTATATGCTTCGTCTTAGAGGAGAAGAAACAGGATAGCAGTAGTGGTAGTAGTATTCGTACTAGTAGAGCTCCAGAACATAACACAGGTGAGAGCTCCGATGAGATCAATCGGGTGGTACCCGCACGAGTTGCTGAGAGACTAGCAAGAAAGAAATCAGAAAGGTATACTTACCTCATCGCTGCAATCATGTCTAGTCTGGGAATCACTTCCATGGCCGTGGCCGCTGTTTATTACCGGTTTTCATGGCAAATGGAGGTATGCGTTCTTTCTTCTTTTGCCTATTAGTTTTCCTTTTTAATGATTCGATTTCGTTAACTTGGGTTTCTTTTAATTTCCATTAACAGGGAGGAGAGGTCCCTGTTTCAGAAATGCTGGGGACATTTTCCTTATCTGTGGGCGCTGCTGTAAGTATTACTTTCCCTTTCTCTCGGATTTCTCCAACCGGATTCGGAGACATGGGGATTTGTGAATGATTTGATTAGTGAAATTAACGAGATGGGTATTGTGAAATTTTAGGTCGGAATGGAGTTTTGGGCTAGATGGGCTCACAGAGCGCTTTGGCATGCTTCATTGTGGCATATGCACGAGGTATGGCTATGCTTCTTCCTTTTCTTGATTTCGGATCTCCTGAACTCGATCTCGATGTCTTTCACATCCAATCGCATGATGCCACGTAAGCATAAGATCATGTGCAGGTATCTGAGTGCAAAGAACGTTCATGGAGGTCAAACGTCCTTTTCTCTTATTTTTAATATATTAAAACATTAAAATTAAAAAAAAAAGAGGGGAGAAATTGATGAGATGAGAAGAAACGTGTGGGAGAGGGGTTTCCGTCTTTTCCCAATTCCGTCCCCGCCTCCGCCGATACCACCATCCACCGTCGTCCACATCCGATTGCCTAACACTTCTGTTGACTCATAGTTGTTACCTCTCCTCCGCCAATCAGATGCTACCCTGTCTCGCCACATCCCAACCCCTCCCTCCTCCGGCCTGATCCGATACCACCATCTACTCTAACTTGCTTTCTCCTTCTCTAATGTCAGAACCCGATCTGTAATTGGTCCGATTAATCTGTAATATTTTTCTTTTTTTAATGTAATGGTTGAATTCAAAACTGAAATCACGATATGTCTCGTTGGAAAGAGTTTCCATGTCACCTGTCTCTAGAAACAAAGGGGCGGTGCTGGTGAGGAGAAAGGGTTGTCGGTAAGAAGATGACCTCTGTTATCCTCCATTAAATTTGTATCTCACGGCTGGGTTACCCTTTTTTTTAATATATAAATGAAACGAGCATCTTTAGACATCTTAAATTGCTCGCACATGTACAACGTTCATAATGTGTGATGTGAATGCTGATGTATTGGTTGTGCAGAATGGACTGTACAGGAGATCTGGGACTCCCTTTTCTTCTTTTCTTTTCAATTAATAATTAACTTTTGAATCGTATTATCATTGACTAATTCATTTTTCCAAAGTTTAGGCGGTATAACAATTTAATGAAATAAATATGATAAAATTGAATGCAGTCTCATCACCGACCCAGAGAGGGACCCTTCGAGCTCAACGATGTCTTCGCCATTATCAACGCGGTTCCAGCAATCGCTCTTTTGTCCTATGGCTTCTTCCACAAAGGCCTCGTTCCAGGACTCTGCTTTGGTGCTGTAAGTTTCGAATCTCTCTCTCTCTCTCTCTCTCTCTAGGCTCTTAGCTGCAACACTGAAATTTAATTATTAGGGTAAACGTGAAGTAATCCCGATGTGATCCTGACGAAAAGGTGGTCTGCATAGCATAGATGACCTTTTTGTCTCCGGCTCAAACTTGAAACGGCTACGATTCGTTAGGCCGTTAACGGCTAACGGTTAGCCACGAAGTTCAATCAAAGATGCATTTGAATTACGGGGATAAAGATTTCGTTTGCAGGGTCTAGGAATAACGGTGTTTGGTATGGCCTACATGTTCGTCCACGACGGTCTGGTGCATAGAAGATTCCCAGTGGGACCCATTGCCAACGTCCCTTATTTTCGCAAAGTTGCTGCAGCCCACCGGGTATGCCTCCTCTGCCTCTGCCCCTGCCCCATCCATTTTGGTCGGTCGAATTAGTGCGGAGTTATGACCTTCCTCTGTATATACTTTGCCACCTGTTGCAGATCCATCACTCGGACAAATTTAACGGAGTGCCCTACGGTCTCTTCTTGGGTCCGAAGGTGGGTAACCCGACGGCCCTTTTGAACAGTTTCACTCCCTTTTTATCGTGTACATCAGAACTCAGATGTACATTTTGTTGCTTCTGTTGTTGCAGGAACTAGAAGAGGTGGGAGGCCTCGAAGAGTTAGAGAAGGAGATCGATCGAAGGATGAAGTTATCATCCAAGGGTTCATGATGAAGTAGCCAGCAGAGCTTACTTTATGGAGACCATTTACAGATGATTGTTTGTCAAAAAAAAAAAAGGAAAAGTAGCACGAAGAACTGAAGAAGAAGAGGAGGAAGAAATAGAAGGACCGATAGTGGCTCTGCTTAGCAATCAGTCAAATCAATATCACCATTTGGATCTTGTGGATATATATCACTGTATTCCACTCAGAAGGAAAGATAGAAAAACAGAAATAAAATTAATTTCTGGGAATTTTGTGGATATCCCAACTTTTTTGACTCCAAAATCTACTTGCCTCTATCCATTCATCTCTCAATCTGTCAATCTCCAGCAAAATAATGACAATTATTGGCGATAATTTCAGTTAATGATCAACTTTTTACTGTATTATTTGGAATAATTGACCATGGAGATCGATCGCCTGTGCCATCCTGCATTAGTGGTAGTACGTTAATGGAACACGACACGAAATGACATGGAGATAAAAAGAAAGAAAAGATACCTCTTTTGTTAAAAAGTCAGCATGATTGGATGGTTTCCATCATCTCGCTTGTAGATATTTCTGCTTTCTTAGTGAACTGTTTCTGTATGAAGTGATGGCCACCTTATTGTTTTGTTTGATTCCATGTTCTCGGTCATTATATAGTCGCTAGATGCCTCTGCCTTTCTCTATGGTCTATGGACAGAACTCTACTCAGACCGATGCTTCATTTGTATTTTTGGGCTATCCCAGGAAGCAATCAAAGAGGTGTAAACATTCTGGTCCATAGCCTTTCTCTTCAGTCTTCATTGAAAAATCATTTTGAACATTTGAGTACTCCACGAGAGGGAAAGAAAGAAAAGAATTCACGTTACTGAACGATTGAGCCGTGTAGAAGACAACATTAGCTTTTTGCCTTTTTATTTGAATTGAACGTATTGATAGGATTGTAAACCTGAATGTGAAATCTGATATTGAATCCCATCAATTCTTCCTTCCAACAAGAGTTGGGTAATGTAAGTGTTTGAGGCTTAGAAGGAAAAACCAGACTATTGGATGCTAGTTCCGATTTACAACTAACTTTGATATGCTCTCCTTTCTATTAATCCAATTAAATTACGCCACCTTTCCCTATCCATAATTCCTTACTACAAGGGATTTAGGTGGTGGTTGGCAATTTCACACTATCTTAATTATGGTCTTCGGCAAACTTGGAAGACCGAAAATTGATTTTATTTTTTCCGTTTAATAACCAAAAACTGGAAAGATAAGAAGACATAAGCACGGAAAGACCCGGAAAGGCCGAAAGCATCAAGTTTCACAAAGCGTCAAATGAAGCTTTTGAAGCTTTCTGATCTATCCACACATGATAAATAGACTAAACACCTTTTTAAAAGCCCGATATACTGAGCCATTTACCAAACGATATTTGTCTTTAAAAATAATATAATACCCCAAAAGCTCAGTTTTGGCCATTTGCAATCTATAAGTTCTTCTAAAAAGACTTGCTAAACGGTATTTAACCTTTCAAATAACCCACCAAACGTTAATCTCTATTAGGTACTATTTTTTCAAGACATCACACTGGCGCCCCACAGTACATCCATGGGGCACCCACAACACATCCCAACCAAGAATTGGAAACATCTCCCATTGAAGTAAGGGAGATCAAGGTTCAAAGTAGGGCTGTTCATAAGAATGCCCAATCCGACCAAACCGACCAATCCAGACCGACTCAATTCGAGTTGGCCGAGTTTTCATCCGTATCGGTCGGTTTCGGGTTGGGCACATACATAAACTGAAATCTCGGGTCGGTTTCGGTTTTCTTGCGTGAAAACCGAAACCAACCCGACCCGAACCGAACTAGTACTCTATTAGTTTGGTAGTTCCTATTTCCTAGTTTGAGTAGTTTCCTAATTCCTACTAGTCTTCTACTTTTAGACTTCTACTAGAACTAGAACTCTAGAAGGCCCATTAGGCAATTAGAATTAGAATTCAATTAAGTGTCCTTTTTTAGTTTTTTACCCATATTAGAATTTAGAAGGTTTCTAAATTTTTATTTTATTGATTTACCTATCTAGATTTACCTAGTTTTTTGCTCTAGAAGGCTCATTATTGACACTTGTTTTTACATGAAGAATTTATTGATTTTATTCTTTACCTGAATTAAATTTAGATTTATCTTGGACTCTTGAATATCAAATTATCAACTAATTCAGATTTTATTTGGCTTTGTACAGGAGCAAAACCAAAACTGACCCAAACCGACCCAACCCGACTCAAACCGACCAGGTCGGTTTGGCCTATCAATGGGTCGGTTTTCGGTTCCCACCTTAGCTAACCCAACCAGGTCGGGTCGGTTGAAAAAATCCCAAGAAACCGACCCAACCCGACCCGTAAACATTCCTAATTCTTGTAGTTTCGCCACAAAAATCAAAAACCTTCATTTTCCTCCGTAATATTCGACCAAACCCAGATATCACAATGAAGGAACTTTGATAAATAAAACACCCAATTTATAGCAAAACAAAAGAACAATGCTAGCTGGTAGCAAATCTAGGAAATGGAAGAAGAAGTGTCTCGATATACACCTCAAACTAAAATCATTCCAACGGAAAAACAAAGCTAATAATCATTAATAGTGACAAACAGACGTATTTGTACAGAAAATTTTAAATTGGATGAATTCAATAAATAAGAAGGCAGATCTAACAAAGCAAAAGAGCTTGTTTTTTATAGAAAGGGATTTCATCCACCTCTGAACGACAAAGATCAATCTTGATCTAATACACCACCCAACTTTGAACTGTAATTTGATTCGTTGTTTAGAGTTACCAGATCTGTTAAGCTTGGGCTACTGTAGTGGAAAGAAATGGAAAGAGGAGAGAACAGATTTGTTCAAGCTTGGATCTTTAGATCTGTTGCCCATCTCATTTGAATCGACAATGATCAATCTCTTACCCACCTTATTTGATTCACCCTTCAGTCTTGAATCGCCGGATATGTTCAAGTTTGGGGCCATTGTAGTGTTCAGTTTGAGTCGTCGAATCTATTCAGGCCGGCTACTGGCAACTAGTACACTGGTTTCCACAGGGAAGAAGATTGTTTAGTGTCGTGGGTAACTGAAAAAAAAAAAGGATTTATTTTTGGGAAAATTCCAAGTTAGTAGTTTAGTACCTTCTTGTAGTTTAGTAGTTTAGTACCAAACATCAAAACGTGCCACTGCAATTCCTGAAGTCTCAAAAATTATCAAATAAGTCCAAAATTGTTTATGAACATTAAATGGCATATAAAAAGACAAAAATGCCCTTATATGTCATCTTAAATATATAAGATAGTATGAGGATGGAAACAAAACTTATCCAGCTAAAAGAATGGTACGAGGATGGAAACAACTTTCAAATGATTATTCGTTCATAACCTTCAAATGAGAAGATTAGGTGAAGCCCTGATTTAATCATACCTAACTAGTGAAGCAACAATTAAGTATGTGTTTGGTTTCGTTGGCGTTTATTGAAAAAACATCGCCACATCAGCACCACATAGGCATTGGCATTTATTGCATATGAAGCAAAATGACACAATTGTTTGGTTCCACCGTTTATTAAATAAACGGTAAAAAATTGAAACGCTTTGATTTTTGTGCATGGGGCATTTGGGGAAATGCCAAATTCTTGTTTCCTCCAATGCCCTAGTGTTTTTTGAAACCAAATGTTGATGTGTCACACCTTAATGGGTATTAATCAGAGGTGGAGAGTAAAAAATGTTTGAAGTGAAGTCCAACCAAACAACAAAAACAAGAAACATTTAAAGTAAAAAAAAAAACATTTAAAGTGAAAAGTATAAATAAAAAATTTAAGTGAAAAAATACAAATAAACGGCCACCCATAAACGTAAACAGAACCAAACACCCTCTAAATCTACAAGCTTATCAAGTTCAAAAAACATTTTGGAATATGCTTGGTTTTACCTAAATGGAAATAGATTTCATAGAATGCGATTTAAGTGCAGATTTTCAAAGAACAACTCTAACATGCAATGGCATCTTTGTTATAGTGGATTAGAGAGAAAACACAAATAATCTTCTTCCACACCAAAGCAAATCAAGCCAACTGGAGGCATCTTCTACATGTAATCATCTAATTGTTCCAACCCAAGTAGGGTCAAAAGCAGGCTGAGTGGCGAAGTTCAGTTTAAACTGGAACTATCTTGCAAAACTCCTATCTCCCTCTTCATAGAGACTTAATTAATAATGCTCATGATATATTGATTCAAATTCATCTCTCCATGCATGATCATCATCATGAAATGGATTTGTCTTGTTGCTTGTTATATCAGAATCCTATTGGTATAGAGGGTGTTTGGTTTCGTTTATGTTTATTCAATAAACGTTTTGTTCTTGTGTGACTACAAAACCAAGAAACACATTTAATGAAGGCGTTTATGACACATAAGCGCCATTAGGCACCACATCAGCAAAATGCCAATAAACGCCTATCTGTTTTAGGAAGCTCCAAAATGAAGCTTCCTGAAACGAGAGAGGCACACATAAACCGAAGTTTGCTTTTGCAAACTTCAATACACACAAATGCAATTAATAAGGCACTTGCTGATGGGGCACCTATGTGGCACCGTCAATAAATGTTTACTCAATAAACGTAAACAGAACCAAACATATACAGAGTGGTTGCAAAGCAAATTCTGGCAACCGGCTCTTTGCAAGGTACTATTTCATGGTGACCATCTCCATTTTGTGTTTTCTCTTCAACTTATCCATTTCCTTCTTTAGTTTCTCATTCTCTTGCTGAGCTCTCATAAAGTTATTCTCCCACCAAGGCAGCTTCTTCTGCCTCCCTCAACCTCACAAGGAGTTCTCCAGTAGCATGAATAGCTTATGTAGTGTCTCTAAGTTAAATTTTGAAACTCATGTTCTCCTTTTTCAAGTATTCCCATATTCCCATTCTTTCTCCTTCTCTACTCTCACGGCTAAAAGTTCTATAACAAGTGACTTGGCAAAACGAGAACCAATACACTTGGCTCCTGCTTTTGCAACTGCTCTCTTCACTTCAGCAATCCCTTCCATGATCATCCAATGCCTTCTAAACAATTCATTGTGCTTCACTTGCAGCTCGGCATAGTGTTGAGCAATTCTAGCATGGCCTAGGGCAGCCCTTTGTAGTGCATCATCCAACTCCTCCGTGCATTTTTTTTTTCTCCATCCTCAATTCTACCTCTACCTTCTCAACATATTGGTGCTTGATTCAAGATCAATTCTAAGTTCATTAATCAAAGATCCACTCACTGTCCATCTCTGTCCACTTTGTCTTTCCTTCTCAATTTCTTCATCACTTTTGTAATGGGAATCTGCATTTCTTGGCTAGATTGATAGTGATAACAAAGGAGAGAAACTTTGTCTCTCTTGACACCAATTCAATCACAGAATACAAATCACAGTAAAGACATCTCAATTGTATAGCAAATAAAACAATAAAGGTCTGGGCTATGGTATTCAATGTGCATAAGCGGAGATAGAGCAATAGATTGTGCAACTCAGTAAATTGCAAGGATAGGAAGAGATTCTTAACAAGGCTTTGGAGCAGAGGAACAAACTTGTCTCTACACGCTACTTATATATGGTTCTTAAAAGTTAAAATGAGCCTTTGCTTTGCTTCGTAATTATGGTGCGCTTGAGCAGTCGAACATTTAGGTGGTGTTTGATAAATCTGAAAAGTTAAAAAGATATTAAATGTCTGAAATCTAAAAAGAGGCATAAATGCTTTTCTACTTTTTAGAGGATTTGAATCCATAAGTTTGTTTGTGTTGGATCAACCCTTTACTGTCTGAAATTTACTGATTTTACTATTTTACCCTAAAACAATACTATTTGGAAATGTTGAATTCAATTTGCATTATCTCATAAAAATAATTTTTCAACCTCAAAATAATATTGAAACAATACAAATAAAAAATAATAAATTAATAATTACTAATTAATAAATGAAATAATTAAAATAAAAAAAATAATTAATGACTATAAAAATATTAAAATAATTAATAATTACTAATTAATAAATTACACAAATAAAAATTAATGAAATAATTAAAAATTACTAGTTAATAAAAATAATTAATAATTAATAAATAACATAAGTAAATTTAATAAAAAATAATTAATGTTTAATAAAAATACTAAAATAATTAATAATTAATAAAACATATTATTATTCACCAAACCACCGTTGCTGCATGTTGTAGTTGCGGTGGCAGTGGTGGGAAGGCAGGAGAGAGAGAGAGAGAGAGAGGTCGAATGTTTAGATTTTCTAGGTTTGGGGTTATCAGGGGTACCTCACGTCATTTCCAAAATATTGTAAGGATATTTTGGACTATGCATCGGCTCTAAAATGCATCTGAGCGCG
Organism: Nelumbo nucifera; assembly: GCF_000365185.1. Next base: position 104,729 of record NW_010729088.1, read on the forward strand.
TTAAGAGCCAGCCCAAAGTCTATTATTTTCAAATCTGAAAATAAGATTCAGACCAATTTTAAGAGGTAAAACCAAACAAGGGGTGAGGTCTGAAAAGTACCATTTTCAGATTTAGACCTCTAAAAAGTGCAATCAAACGCCACCTTAATTTTTGTTGGATTCATAGTTTCAGACATTACACCCATGGTCCCATCTTTGACGCCCACAAAGAAGAAAAAGAATGAGGAGACTGGACTCAGCTATTCTTTGATCATGATGGCACTACTTCTGTTGTCTCGTCATATAGAGACTGCATGCCCCTTTCTTTTAGTTCAGTCTCGATGTAGAAGACGATTAACAACATCTTCTTTTAAAAGTAATTTTGATTTTTTAAAAGTTTAAAACCATAAATGTATACTGACGAACTAAATTGACGGATCTTTAGAGTTCAAATAGTATACTGGCACGTTTTAAAGTTCAGATGCTAAAAAAGTGTAGTGTATCAATATGAAATCTTCCCCTTATTTAAAAAAAAAAAGATTTATGCATAATAAAATAATAAGAAATGAAGTTAACGTTTCAAAGGAAATGTATATAATAAGAAACGAGTAACATGGTCTAAATTAATTGGATAAGAGAGCAAGAATAGGTGATTAGGAAATCCGAATTCTTAGATTAATGGGTGAGTGGGGTTATCTTTATTTATCCATAACAGCAAATTAAGTCATATATTGTCTCCTGTCTCGTCTCTTTTGACTCTTGCCCAACTAACGCGTATCTCATGGGCTGCTAACTGTAATCTGCAAACCCAGGCCCACATCCACATTGTCATATATGTCAACAAAAGGCAAAAGCTACATCTCCACCGTCATTGGCTGCTAGGATTTTGCCACGCACACTCCATTTTTTTTTTTTTGGTTGGGTAATGAAAAACATGGAATTGTGTTGTGGATAGACAGAGACAGTGAGACAGAGAAACGAGGCAGACCATAGAAGCAACACGTGTTGATTGATGCCAGCACTACACCCATGTGATTGTTGGGGCATCTCCTCTCTCTTCTACACCGCGACTACCTCGATTTGTTTTTTTCTTCTTCTTTTGGAGAATGATGAGCGATGAAGACCTGGGGCGACTGGTAACGGGGGAGGGGAAAGCAAAGCAAACTGTGTCTGGACTCTAACAGGAGTGACCAAATTAATTGAAATATGAACTAATTGATTGTATTGGGCTAGCCCTGTTTTTAACTTTTTATTGGCCCAACCCAAATATGAACTAATTGGTCTTCAAGAAGTTGTAAATAGGTCCAAGCCCATATACTCTATGAGCCATCAGCCCATCGGATTAGGTGAACCTAATAGTTGTGTTACTGGCCGTGTAACCAGTAGTTACACCCCACGTCAGCCATCCGCGCAAATGACGTGGGGCGTTATTATTGGTTACAAACAATAAAATTCAGCTAATTAGGATTGGGTAAATTTTTTAAACTACTCTTATGCTTTAACTAAGTGTATCTTTATTGTTTAAAAATCGATTAATACTATCTTTACTATTTTTAACAATTGACTAACTCTACCCTTAGTATCTGTTAAATTTTTTTTATATGTGATATAATGTGATTAATATATTTGTCCAAAATCCCAAAAATACCCTTTCCTCCTCTATTCCTAAAAATCCATCTCTGCAATTGACTAAATAAAAAAAAAAAGAAAACATTTTGATTGGTAAAACCATCGATCAAGTTCTCCCAATCAGAGATTCTAATGGTAAGAATGATGATTAAAGATCTTGGATGCCAAAACTAAAATAGTAACAATAAGGGTAGATCGACAAGAAAGAGGAACCTATGGTCAATCTGAATCTCAGTATAGTAAAAATCAACAGTCTGAACTCGATCAAGCTTACAAATACAGACAAACAAGAAAGAGACGGGGAGAGAGAATATGATGATACTTGGTAATTCTTCAGGATCCCACTTGTAGATCCACTTGTAGATGTCGATTTTTTGTGATTACTTGAGCTGGATTCGGCGTCAACACATTTTCATCCTTAGATAATAGAGGATCAGTTCCTCATCGGTGGGGTGGAATCGGAACCCAGGACGCCAAACCTTTGCATCTCCAAAATCATCACAAGATAGCAGTGTGGAATCGGAACCCAGGAGGCCAAGCCTTTGCATCTCCAAAGTCATCAAAAGATAGCTGTGTAGTCAGAAGAATATTTTGCTCTATTGCCGATAAACGAATGAATCAACAGAAAAAGAAGCAGAAAAATCAGGAAAAAAACACCCAAAAAATTAGGTCAAGAGTGTACGAAAGCCCTTTTTCTGTTTTGCTTCTCTCCTATCCAGGATCAAAATCAAAACCTGAAGAGTCTCAGGATCTCTTCTTTGCAATCAAAGTCGAGACTCTCTTGCAAAAAAACTCTAATTGCCTAACCAAATCCAATCCAACGAAAGTGATAATAGAGAGACATAAATAAATGTAGCTTCCTCCAACCAAAACCCGTTGCCTGATGCGGAACTCGTAGGATGGGTGTGCTTTAAAAGAAGCGCCTGAAGGAGTCTCCGGTTGAGGAGATGGCTGAACGGGATGTGGTGTTTTAGAAGAGCGCTAAAGAGTGGCGGTTGTAGTGGTTTCAAAGAGAATGAGAGGGGCGCCGACCTCTGCAGTTCCAAAGTAGGATGGCGATTCCGGAGAAGAGCGCAAGAGTAGCGATTTCTATGGTTCTGAGAGATCTACAGTCCTAGCCGTAAGGAGTCTTACTGTTGTCCGATCCAAGTTCCGGTGGTTTTGGCAGTTTCGGCGAAGAGAATGAGAGGGAGAGGGAGAGGGAGAGGGAGAGATCCGAGTAATCTACCATAAGGGTGAAATAGTCTTTTTCATATCTATGTTGACAGACGTTAATGATTAGGAAGCATTATTCATTGTTAAAAACAATAAGGGTAGCATTAGTTAATTTTCAAACACTAAGATACTCTTAATCAATTAACTAAACCGTAAGGCTAGTTTAAGAAATTAAACCATTAGGATTCTTGTCGGAACACCCCCCGCCGACCGAGTCCAAACGACATGGAGTGTCCGACGACACCTGCTTCTCACTCTCACCGGCTTCTTTCTCCGGTGGTTTCCCACCAGAAACATAAACCATGCCAAATAAAGCTTTGTACGAAGACTCATTTCGAGTCAAATGTCGATTTCTTTGGCATTTCTGCTTCTATACAGGGGGAGAAGAGAAACTCGCTCTCAGGTAAACTCACAGAGCAGAGACACCAAACCTTGTTAAGCATAAAACATCACCGGGAGAAGTATTGGGTTCACTTCATTGGCATTGGAGGCTGTGGTTTATCCGCCCTCGCCATGCTTGCTCTCAAACAAGTAAGTTCCTCTTAACCCTAACCTAACTCGACTCGAGTTCTTCACCGTTATCGGTTGTAAGACTTTACACATGAAATAACATTTGAAGAAGGGAAATAAAACACTCTTTCTTTGAATTAATAAGTTTTAATTCGTTGAACCTATCTTAGGGAATGGAGGTCAGCGGCTCGGATATTGTATGGAGCAGCTTTATGGATGGATTGCAAGAAGCGGGGGCACGATTATATTTGGGTCACTCGATATCAAATATAAAAAGGAACGGTGATGGCTCAAGTCTACCTAATGCAATTGTTGTGTCCAGTGCCATTCCACCTGAAAATGTGGAGATTTTGCATGCCAAATCTCTTGGTGTACCAGTGTTAGTATCACCTATTTTGTTTTTAAATAATTTCTTAAAACCGGAGAGGCAAAACCAATCATTTGTTCGTACGTTACAATTTAAATTTTGAGCATATAATTGATCCCCTTGATATATACAGGTACAAGAGAGATTATTGGCTGGGAAAGATAACAGAGCATTACAACCTTATTGCTGTAAGCGGAACACATGGTACTACATTTGGGTCTAACTTGAGCTTATTTTCCTCAGTGTCCATATGGCCTTAATCAATAATCCTCATCCATTGGCTATTTTCTATAATTGGTTGGTAAATGTGGTATTTCTAGAGTTTACTTCAACCAACGTTTCAGTCATTGCTTGATGCAGCCTGTTCATTCTTCTCAATGAATGGATCCAGGTCTTTTTCATGTCCCCCATGTTAACCATGCAGCGGTTTTGTAATACAGTAACAGAATTATGAAGTAAGCTCTTACATTCTTGTCTGATTGGTTGAAAATGCTTGATGAGTGAAAAAGTAGGGCTAGTTAACTTTTAAATCTTGAAGTAGGGGTCTGTTGGATGTGAAAACAAAAACTAGAATCTTATGTACAATGACATGCATTTTAGTCCATCAAAGAATTATAGCCTATGACTTTAGGTTCTTTTTTATTAGAGAAAAGAAAGCATTAACTTTTTTTTGTTCTTTTTTTCATGTTCTGCTATCCGATCATTGCATTCCTCTAGATCATTTATTGTTATCATTGATATTTCAGGGAAAAGTACAACTGCTAGTATGCTTGCATATGTTTTGAGTGCAATGGGAGATGACATTACTGCTATAGTTGGAGCTCATGTTCCACAGGTATCCTTTTTCCAATTAAGAGAAATGAAGAAGAGTTTGCACTTGTATGGATTATTGTTTATCTTATCTTTCATAGTTTTCTGTCTATAAAAATGAATCAGTGGCATAACCAATTTTGTTCCTTTTTTCTCTCTTTTCTTTTGGTTCCAGTTTCAAGGGGGAAACATTATTTCTGGACGTGGTCGTAATTTTGTCTTGGAGGTATGCCTTTCCATTTCCTAGATAGAATTGGATTTTTAGGACAGAAATTATTTTGCTGACGAATACTTTGATAACTACAAGTTTTCAAGGAGTTATTCAAAGTCCCTTTGTCATTAATTAGTTTAGCACTCTGCCTTACATAATGGGACCTACATATGTTTTATTGGTGCAATATGGACCTGCAAACATGAATGCTAACAATTTTGCTTCTATTTACTACCTGGAAACCTCTTCTTTTTCTTTGTCCATCTAGTTCAAAGATCATATCGAGAGTTCTCTTGTTTACTTTTTTTCTGGTGAATTCTTAATAGATTTCATGATTTTTTTACCAACATACTGATAGATCTGTATATATGAATATTTTCTATTCAAGGTAGGCTGATGAATATGATGGCTGTTTCCTTGGATTATCACCTTATATTGTCGTGGTAACAAATGTAGAATGGGAACATGTTGATGTATTTAAAGACGAGGTTTGTACTTGATGAAACCTTTATTTCTTGACACTGAAATTTAAATTGCATTTGTTAGTCCCCTATCTTTTTGATTGACCTACTTCCGTTTAATAGGAGGCAACTATAAATGCATTCAGGAGGTTTCTCAAGAAGATCAGGAGTGGTGGACATCTCATTTTATGTGGAGATAGGTACATATTTGTAATCCTTTTCTAAATAGAGACATTTATGTGCATTAGTTTTCCTCGGAGAGGACAGACATGGTGTGCTATTTGTTTACTTTTTTCATTACTGGAACTGAGGAAGTAACAATAATATAGTTTTTATTCATTACAGCATTTTGGTAGACCAAGAACTTCTTTTGTTATTATTATTCATTTTGTGTTACATTCCTTGCATTACGTATTCTGAGTAACAAAGTTTGTTCCTTGTTCGGTATTGTTCTCTTTTACTGTTTAATATGCCTTAAGATTTTTTTCTGGATAGATGCCTCACCACAGTGAGCTGCTAATTTCATACTTCATGATATGATTTTCCTGTTGTTTGAGTATCAGAACCCTACTGCTTAGTTTAAAAATGTTTTCAACTTCCATAATGGTCATCACAGTCAGCAGTTCTTTGTTTGGAAAAAATATATTTCCATTTTTCCCACCTTTGGGGGGGGGGGGGGGGTCATTACTGTGGATACCGAACAAGCCACAAGAAGTCTCTTTTCTTGAGATCCTAATTACCTGAACACTGGACAGAAGATGAAAAGGTGAAGGAAAGTTAACTCTACATATCTTGCTATCCTTAACCTTTTATATGCAATTGAGTGGTTCAATCGAAATAAAAACGATTCCTAGTTGTGGATTTTTTTTTTGATAAGTAAGGAGTCATATTCCATTAATTCAAAGATCGGTTACATGAAAATCCCCTTAGAGAGGCATGAGCTGCTGCCTCTCCATACAAAAAACACAAAAACTACATCAAAAAGTGCATGACTGTTAAAAAGACACAAATTACAGTTGCGCCCAGAACAATGTTTCCCTGTTTGTCCCTTGTTTTGCCAAGACATCAGCAAATGCATTAGCTGATCTCCCAACCCACTGTACTGTTACAGACATATTCCTTGTCAGCCATTTGAGTTTCTTTATCTCATTCTTGTAGTCCCACGTGACATCCTCCATATTATTTAACCGGTTCACCACTGTCTTAGAGTCCCCTTCAACCAGAAGCTGTTCCACACCCATTTCTTTTACAAGAATTATTCCTTGTATTGCAGCTAACAGCTCTGCCCATATAAAGTTTGTAACACCTAAAGGGCCAGAGTATAGTAAGACAGCCTCTCCAGCCTCATTCCTCAGTACACCTCCCAAACCAGAGGGACCCGGGTTGCCCTGGCTACTTCCATCAAAATTCAGCTTCAAAGAACCGTGAGGAGGGGGGACCCAGCTTGTCATTACCTTTATCTTTGAGGAGGAACAACTTGCTACTAATAACTAATCCCTCCAACAGTCAGTAAAAGAGAAATGATCAAACAAATCCAGAGTCTTTAACCAATGTATTGCCCTATACAAAATGCAGTCCTTTAAGGCCTGACTGTTTCTCCCCTTTTCGTGGAAGGTCCTAGCATTCCTTTCTTCCCAAACTGTCCATAACAAGGCTGCTCGTGCACACCTTCACATTTTCCTCCGTCTTTTATGGGGCCAATAGAACATAGAAGGGTTAAAGATTGTACTTACTTCTGTTGGCATAATTAACACCAAAGCAAAGGGAGGTAATAATCTCAAGTCTACAGACCTTTTATCCAACTGTGTTGGCTACATGAATATTTCTTTCCTCCTTTCCACTTTGTCGCATAGAACTAGATATAAAGAGAAACAGAAAAGAAAGGTTTGACAGAATTAATTATCTAAGCAAGATGCATTGCAATGTCATGTTGCCATATATCACACAATGCTCATGCTGGACTCAGTTTATTTAAACATAAGCAAACAAGTTTGGCTAGGATTGGGTGATGACTAGAGAAGAATTCGATGCTGATGGTCTACAATGGCAGGATATTTGCTCAAAGAGAGGAAGTAGCTAGGATGTGGGAGGTGCCTGAGAGGGGGGAGAAATGAACTAAATTTTGATGCAGCTAGCAGACCGAAGGAAACGTTGTGATGAGCTATGCAAGACCAGAAACGGTTGGAAACTCATTATGAGAAGAACTACTTGCACTACATCAAGGCTTGAAGCTAGCAGCTGATGCAGGTTGGAATGGGATTGTGGTAGGAGACTGTCAAGTGGTAGTTAATTGGATTCTGTCAAGAATTTGGGCATTTAACTTTCTGATACGGGAACTTAAATTCTTGTGAGATTGAGTATGAAAAAAAAATATATTTTAGAATGGGTTATGCCAGCACCTAGGCTATGTTACCTGGATGCGTTAAAGACACAGCTGGATACGGTATTGGATATAAATTTACAATGTAAATTGAAGTATCTGAGACAACATGGCACTCTTTGTACCCAGATGTCAACTCTACTTTTCTATATGGGAAGTAGTTTTGTATTTCATTTTTAATCAAATCAATGAAGTCAAATATGTTATTAATAAAAAAGTTCGGCTACATGAATGACATGGGTACTATGCATCATGCCATGCAGAACAATACTCCTAAACTATCTTCCATGGCAACTGCACATTAATGTGATGGGGGTATAAAATGCTTTCCATAAAAATGCATCAAGTTCCTTTATCCATTTTAAACTATTTATGATTATTCCTTTTCAGTAGTTTTGGATAATGCATTCAACACCAAGGCTTATATATGTTGAGTATGCTGAGACCTGAGTATAGCCTGCAGTTATTGCATCTTTCAACACCAAGGCTTATAAGACATATTGAGTAAGAAAGTACAACATATCAGCTTCCAGTTCACTAAAAAGTCAATTGTGCATATCTTGGGATGCTGCTGTCTTTTAAAGTTGAAGAAGATTAGAAGCATGAGATTTCATTAATCTCTAACTTGAGAACATTCTGCAATTGACATCACAGTGAAGGTGCATCTAATTTGCTGAATCAGAGAAGGCAAGAAACTGTATCTGACCATGCTCAGCTAACACCAAGTTTCCAGCTATCCAGTGATGGCTATAGCATATCAACTTATGGAATATCAAATTTCAATGATTGGCATGCATCCTCAATTCGCCTGAACTCACAAGGTGGTAGTGATTATGTGCTGGTAAGCACTTGCTTTGTTTGATTGAATTGGATCATTCCATCTAGTTTCAACTGTAGGAAAATATGGTTTATTTCATGACAAAACACAATTGATCTTGAATAATGTTTCTTTTTGCTTGTCCTTTTGTCCATGCGGATGTTTATTTTGGCATTTCTGCATACTGCACTTATGGTGTTTATTTAAATAATCTGATTTGTGGCAATTAAACTTATAAATTAGAGCCATAAAATTGTCAAATGTAAATATTATTTTGAATTGCCTGCAGTGTCATAAGGGGTGTCCTCTGGCAGAAATCAGCCTACAACTCCCAGGAGTTCATAATGTACTCAATTCGTTAGCGGTGAGCGATTCCTAAGTTCATGATTTCTATCTTTAGCAGACACACCCTTCCAATGCTAGAGTGTATCATTTACATCATTTCTAACATGCAAGTTCCAGCCAAAAATTCAATAACTAATCAAACCCATGATGAACTATCTGTCATTTTCAATTTACCTGGATCAGAGGAACCTTGGAACTGATAAAGTAAAAGATATGAAACCTTGGGATGTACAAATTATACTACAAGAAGACATAGTCCCTTCAATTAAAAGTCTCTTCAGTTTATATATTTATTATTTTTTATTAGCAGTTGTTTGTTATTGTGACTTTCAGGTTATTGTTACAGTCATGGCACTGGTCAATGATAATAACCTAACTTGTGATGCAATCAACCGCTTGAGATTTCACTTGAACAACTTTATTGGTGTTTCTAGACGATTCAAGATGATTGGTAGGATTTGCAGCTGCCATATATATGACGATTATGCACACCATCCAACAGAGGTCCATGCAGTTATCCAAACAGCCCGCCAAAAGTTTCCCGTTGGGGCTTTGTGGGTAGTGTTTCAGCCTCATACCTTCAGGTGTTAACTCTGAACGAAATGAATAAATACATACCTTCAGGTGTTTCAGCCTCATATCCACTTAACTGACTAGCATTTTTGCAACATTTGATGACTTCTGCAGCCGTCTAGCAGCATTTATGAAAGATTTTGCTGCTGCATTTGGTGATGCAGATCGAGTGGTTATCACTGAGGTATTAATTCTTCATTTCCCACTTTCTAGCAGTTACAGGTCACTAACAGTCAACATTATTAATAATGTCAGGTTTATGCTTCTAGAGAAGTAAATATTTGGAACATCAGTGGAAAAGATCTAGCTACGTCAGTTGTGGGTCCAAGATCTGAGTACATTCCTTCACTGGTATGCCAAAACAGCTGTTTCCGCATTTTCTACAAATTATGTTGTCTGGATTTAGAAAACATCCTCAAAGGGCATGATAAAGTTTCAGAATGTTAGATGCTTATTATTCAAGTATGTCAAATAAAAGGTCCTCACTCAATGGGTTTTACCAGGAAGGAATAATTCAAGGGATCTTTGTTTTGCCCATAGGTATATACAAAACCTTTAATGGATATAAAATATTTTAGGGCTGCAATTGCTTGGATTCAAATTGAATCAAATATGCTGTATTCAGATTGGATTCGTATATAGCATTCCATTAATAAATTGAATAAAAAATTATTAAAATATTCTATGCTATTATCAAAATAAACTAGAAATGACTTTGGTATTATATATCATGAATAAAATGAGTAGAAAATAACTTTATGAGACTTGGACATACGACTCCAGCACACACGCACACACACTAGGGATGCAACTTGGGCGGGCTTAACCTGAACCCGGCCCAGCCCAACCCGATTTTTTTTTTTTCACGGGTTGGGACTGGGCTTGAAAAGGTGGATGATTTTTATATTTTTCGGGTTGGGCTCAGGTTGAGGTCTTGGCCTCTTGGGTAACCCGAGCCCGGCCCTTTAGATTATAGTGATGGGTGTATGGCAAGGTTTACATGATATTATTAATTTCTAATAGTGATGGGTGAAATTTTAGTTTGACGGCTCTTTAGATTAATAAAATTATTTTATTTTATATTCGATGGTTGAAGTTAACACTAAACTTATCAAAATTCCAGGTATCTTTTCTTTTCCCCCTTTTGAAATTAAAGTTTTCAGTTTATGATTCAAAGAAAATTCCAGGTATATCTTATATTTTCTAGTTGAAATAATCTTCCTTTTAATTTTATGATGAAAATTATATTGCATATTTTCTTTTCTAAATGCAATATATGTATTACACATACACATAAATGTATATTAATTTTTAGTTTGGGGCTTTGGACTGATTAACCAATCCAAGTCTGGTCCGGGCCCAGGCCCAACCCTAGTGCCTGAAATTTTAGTGCGGGCTGGGCTTGGGTTGGATAATTTGGGCTTGAGCTCGGGCTCGGGCTCGGCTTGGGCTTTGGTTGGGCCTGGGTTGAGCTAAAACCCAGCCCAGCCCGCCTGACTTGCACCCCTAACACACACACACACACAAACCAACATTAAATATTCTTGGATTCTGGTCAAATTCCAATTCAAATTTAATATTGTTTGCAGCCCTAAAGTATTTTCCAATTTTGTCTGCTATACTAATAATTTGTCTTATGCACTTATTAGGAGGATGTGGTAGATATATTAGCACTTGGGATATCGATAAACCCCAATAGGGAAACTGTTGTCTTAACACTTGGTGCAGGTAATTTTGTTCCACAAATACATATTAGGCTAAGTTTGGGAGTGCTTATTTGAAAAATAAGTGCTTAAAAACAAGTGCTTATTAGAATAAGCACTTATGAGCGTTTGGTGAAAAAAGCACTTATTTTAAACAGGGGTAGTATCAAAATGATGTGGCAGGCCAAGATAGGCTATAAAGGAAATAAGCACTTGAAAATAAGCCAAAAATTTGGGCTTATTAAATAAGTGCTTATTCTCAGAATAAGCACTTATTTTGGGTTTATTTCCCAAACACAAATAAGTGCATATTGGTGTGGTCCCGGACCAAAATAAGTGCTTATTCAAATAAGTACTTATTTTTAAGCACTCCCAAACTTGGCCTTACTTCTCTTGCTATATCTAACCAGATTTTGAATACCAAACCCATGCTATTTCGTTTCTACTATATGCTTAACATGGGATTTACGTGGTCAGGTGATATTACAAATGTGGGAGTGAAGCTACTTAGTAAATTGCAAGAACGGTTGGAAAAAACATATTAGCATATGCTATCTGATGCTTATTACCCCTCCCCAATCGACAGTTTACTCCTGAGCAGGAAAAAAAAGCCAAACAGAAAAATACAGTCTGGCAGTTTGGTCCAAGACCAACTTTGACGTATAACTTTCATTTGGAATTTGAAGGGCTGAAAACACTGCAACCTGGAGTATAACATGATGCTGGACCGGTAGTGGAGGCATTTTGCAATTGTCAACTGCAAGTTGGATATGATATTGATACAGATCAGATTGGGTTTGTTGTGGGCTGTTAACCCAATTTTAAAATCAAACTGGGATTGATTGAATCCGGATAAGCAATATCTCTCGTACTGTTTTATTTTCATAATGGGGGAATTCACATCTGCGCCCCACATGCACATCTCAGCGTGCATTGGGAACATCTCCCGAAGTTATTCCACATGCACACATTGTTCCCAATGCACGCTGAGATGTGCATGTGGGGCGCAGATGTGATGAGATGTTCCCAGTGTACGGTTGTGATGTTTTGTGCACAGGTTGTTGGCAGAGATTTGTGATCAGTATATCCTAACTTAGATTATGTAATGTTCATTTAATTAATAGCTCTCTATTGTTATTAATTCAAGGACAAATTTCTTAAATTATCCTTACTGTTTAATTTAATTGATTAATTCTACTCTTACCATTTAATTATTGTCTTAAATGTCCCTAAATTTTCTAACAATTGACTAATTATTCTTTTACCAGTAGGGTTCTGTCACAATCCACTCACATGTCATGCCACGTGACTGTTATATTTTGATAAATGACAATAATACTCTTTTTCCAAAATTACGGAAAAATGGCATCGTCGTTCCCTAATAGAGCCACCAAGAAATGCCAGTGGTTGACTGCTACTGTTACAATTCATGTTCCTGTCCTAACACTTAGGTCGCCCAACTCAATCCCCGATGTTCATATCGTTTTGGTGCCTCAATTGTCGACTCCAAGTTGTCCAGAGGTTACCAATTACCGTCTTCAGTTTCGACAGCTTTCCTCTTCGACGCGGTGGGGCTCTTCAGTGACTTCTCCATCGACAGAGTAGTTGAATAGGAGGCGGCAAATTTTAAACAATGGTAGTTTGCTTCGGTCTTTTTCTCCCCACTCTCTCTCTCTCTTAAACAACAGTAGTTTGCTCCTGTTTCATCTTCCTCTTTTCCTCGTAAAACTATCGCTGTAAAAGCAGTCATTTGACCACCGAATTGCCACCACCTCTCTCTCCTCTCCATCATTCCTTTTCAATTGACACCTGACCATGTGAACAGATGGGCGAAGGCTTTCCCCTCTATTGCCACTACAACTCCAACACCTCCTTTCCCCTCTGTTTCTCCCTCATCTCCCATTCTTTGTCGGTGAGTAATCACCAAAAAAAAAAAACATGAACTCATTGTTTCCCGCCCCGCCCACTCTCCTCTCCTGATAACTGCTTTCCCCTCTCTATCGCCACTGCAACTCTACCACCTCCTTTTCCCCCTGTTTCTCCCTCATCTCTCCCACTCGTCGGTGAGAAATCACCAAAAAAAAATACGAACTCATTGTTTCCTGCCCCGCCCACTCTTCTCTCCCACACAACGAAGATCCCCCCATCTTGATAGAGCGAAACCTGATAACTCCCTTGGAGCTGTAGAGACCAAGGACTAAAATTTTGAATTAGGTTTTAAAGCTTGAGTCGAGCGTAGTTTGTTGCAGTTTCATCCACAAGAAATTCTGACTCCGGATCTCGTGCCCACAGAACTCTGCCCACGTCTTCCCACAACACACTACCCTCGTAAATTGGGAACATCTTCTCTTACATAATACTATGTAGAAGGATGAGATGTTCTCCATGTATGGATAAACGTGGGCAAAATTTATGTGGGCAAGAGATCTAGACTTAAAAATTCTGTTGTTGTTCTCTGAGTGATCAATTCTTTGCCATCACCCTGGCTTGCAAGGAGGGTCTTTTCGCCAAAATTACAAAGGCTAAGTCTTGAAAAAGTCCAGTCAAGAACCCAACATCAATGGGTTCAGAGATCTTGGATAGTCGTTGGTAATTAGGTTGGTTATCCAGTCACAGAAAAACAAAGACATGGGGACTTAGCGAGTGCAAAACTTAGTAGTGGTGTGGTTTCCACCCATTAAGGGCCACATGGGAAGGGGTGTCCACGATTCAGTTAACTGAGTCATAAAAATTTTTTCAAATCGAATTGGTCCTACCAATTTTTCAATTTCTCTGAACCGAAATCGAACTCATACCACTAGTTAACCAGTTGATTGGTTTCGATTTTTGACCAGTTCAGTTTTTCGAATTTTCAGTTTTTTTATACTTATAATATTATTTTATAAATAATAAATGATATACGATATATTATAAATATTATAAAAACATATATAATATATTTATAGCTAGACTATTATAAATATAATATATGTATATATTTATATATATATATATATATATATTATATAGATAATGTGACATATATTAAATATATATATATACATAAAAATATATATATTGGTTGGTTCGATTAACCATCGGTTTTTTAAGGTTAATCAAAAATCAAACCGGTCCTTTGATTTTTCAAAAATACTAAACCAAAACTAAATCAATTGATTCCGTTAACCGCATTTTCCAATTCAATTTGATTTTCCGATTTTTTATGGACACCCCTACACAATGGTACTTTGCACTCTTGCCCAAAGGAGTAGCAAATACCTCATCTGCTACACCTCCATTGCTTTCACGAGTCTAGATCGACAGGAATACTTTTGTTTTTGAGATGTCCGAAAAGGGAGAGAGGGGGATGAGAGGATTTATTGACTTTACTAGAAAATCAAATAAGGAAATAAGTTGGGGAAAAGGAGGTGAGGTTGGGATAGAGGAGTGAATGGAGGAAAAGCGGTGATTGATTAACGGCTCCATGAAAAACCAGATTCACCGTAGTTGTTTTCGTGATGTTATGAAGTAGGGCTGAAAGGTGGCATCGGTGGAGTCGATGAGATACAACAAATGTACGATGGTAGAAAACTAAAGAAGGTTCCTGAAATTTTCATCAGTTAAGTTTTATTTTGAAAATTTGAGGAATAGTAGAGGACAATTTTGACATTTTGTTCTTTTCCGTTAGTGCTTAATGATAATGTCAATTATCAGAAACAATAGAGATACTTCAAGACAATATATAAACAACAAGAGTAGAGTGAGTCAATTAACTAAACCATAAAGGTAGTTTAAGAAATTTGCCCTTAATTTAAATGGTTACCATCTATGTCACCACTAAATTAAGTATTACCAGATGAGCAAAAATAGACTTCACCGCCCTAACTGAGAAAGTAAAAATGGTTGTGGGTCTCCTACATTATATTAATGGTTGTGTTCCATTTAATTAATAATCGCCATTGTTATTAATTTAAAATGTTATGTGATATTGAAATATTAACTTAAAAGAGTAACGATCTCTATGGGGGTAGAGGTGTCAGGCAGTGTGCAGTGATTGATAAAAATTAAAAAAAAAAAAAAAAAAAAACGGAGTACTAATTTGCCCAATGTAGATTTTTGATTTCCATTACAAAGTTATAAACATTTAAAAGGTCAACAACCCACACTCTATGCACCAACTCTCGCCCGGGAATTGGCATCAATTCCAAGTTGGCACCTACCTTAATAGTACTTTGAGCCTATAAATTCTGACCCTGGGCTGATTGGTCATTCTCCCAAAAAAAGGGAAATTGTCAAAAACTCACCATGAGTTTTCAGCATTTAAACTCACCACAACTTTTCAAAATGTCTAAAACTCACCATGTCACTAACTTGACGTTAAAGAGACTAACGACTATTAATATATTACCATTTTAACCTTCATAGAAAAATATAAAATATATACATATATTTTAATATTTAGATATGAAAAAAAGGAAAAAGTTCAAAATATATTTTCAAATATAAAATACATAAAACACAGAAATTGAAAAAAAATATAAAAAATTATAGAAATTGCACAAAAATAAAAAATTATTTTCAAATTATAGAAACTATAGAAATTGAAAAACAAAATCAGAAAATAAAAATTGTAAAAAAGCACAAAAAATTATAGAAAAACACAGAAATTACAAATAAATAACAAAAAATAAGAAAATTTTATAGATTGTAGAAAATAGAAAAATGTAAAAAACAGAAATTATAAAAAATATTAGAAATTATAACAAAACACTAAAATGTAAAAAAAAAATGAAAAAGACCCTTTTCCTCTAACTTGCCATTCAAGGGTGATTTGGTCATAAAAATTGTTATTTATGCTGATGTGGACACTTCTGTTAAAAAACATTAATGGTGCACTAATAGAAGGTGAGTTTTGGAAAATAAAAACTTCCTAAAATGGTGATTTTTAGATGTTTTGAAAAATTATGATGAGTTTAAGAGAAATGCTGAAAACTCATGGTGAGTTTTAGACAATTTCCAAAAAAAAAAACTAATCCTTACTCAGCAATTTCATGGGTGGCCCATTATTAATGGCGTTGGTGTCAACTGTCAAGCAGTCTGTGGTTGCCTGGTTCTCAATTCTCATGCATGCGATGTGGCACCACAGTTCTACCACAAAGTCAGATAGACGTGGCTCTTTCTTTCTTTTTTTTTTTAATTATATACCTATACCTATTCAACTTCTGAAGTGCAACCAATTGGATCAACCGTATGATTGTCCAAATATGAAAACACAAGGCAGCAGGCAGGTTCTTTGATATGGCTGTTCGATTCAGATTGTAAATTTGTAATAGGATATTGTATACCATTCATTAATCGATCACACTAAAAAGGATCAAAATATTATATATTATTAATAAAATTAACTAGAACCAATGGCACTTTAGTAAACATATGAACATTCGAATCAAACTTATTAATCGATATATATAACGTGCAAGAGCAAATGATGATGATGATGATAATAGTTAACAACCAAATGATTTTACTGGTTGAATTATTGACATATTTAACCAGGAAAATTGACTATGATTAAGACATTAATTCATTTTTTTTTGTATTTTAGCAATTTTTATCTTTAGTAATAATAATTCTTATTTTTCAAACATATTTTTGTTTAATATGAAGAATATATAATATTAATGCATGTTCAGATTTTTCTATAAAATTTATAAAAAATTCTATATTTTTATTTTTTATTACTTAATTTATGAGATAATAAAAATTACTTATTTACCAAGACGAAATGCAATTCCAATATATTGTTTAAATATTGGTTTTTAATATTGTGGTCAAATCAATTATATATATATATCATTTATATAAAATATGTGTTATTTATTATTTATTTATAAATATGTTATTTATATTGCATTTTTGTAAACTTATTATATAATGAAAATAGTTGAAAAAAAATACTTATTTTTTTGTTTTTCTTTATTTCAATTATAAATATGATGAATATATAATATTATAGAATGTACCCAAAATCATCTATAAATTTCTATGTTTCTAAAATTTTATGTATTTTATTATTTAATAATAACATTATGTGTCGATCCATTTGACATGGATAGTTGAACCACTAACTCATCACTTGGATGGAAAAACCATTTTTCTTTTTTTTTTGCTTGATTTTAAATCATGTATTACATTTTCATCATTAATAAAAGTAATTCTTATTTTTGCATGTGGCAATATCAAATGATGATGTTGATAATAATCAACAACCAAATGACCTTACTGGTTGAACCGTTAGCCTATTTAACTAAGAAAAGGGACTATGATTAAGGCATTAATTCATTTTTTCTTTATATTTTAGCCATTTCTATCTTTACTAACAATAATTCTTATTTTTTCAAACATATTTTTGTTTAATATGAATATATAATATTAATGTATGTTCAAATTTTTTATAAAATTCATAAAAAAATCTATATTTTTATTTTTTTATTATTTAATTTATAAGACAATAAAAATTACTTATTTACCAAGAATAAATGCAATTCCAATATATTATTTGAACATTGATTTTTAATATTGTGGTCAAATCAATTATATATATATATAATATGTTATTTATTATTTAGTTATAAATATGTTTTTTATATTGCATTTTTGTAAACTTTTTATATGATGGAAATAGTTGAAAAATACTTATATTTTTTGTTTTTTATCTCAATTGTTATATTTTCTTTTTCTTCTAATAATTTATTATTTAAAAAAAAATTAAATCAAATTGTATCAGATTCATACATCTGACATCTTGATCAAATTCAGATTCGAACCAATATTCATGAGATCCGGTCGAATCTTTGGAACATATCAGATTTGAATATACCCTGATTCAAATATGATTTGATCTGTTTGCATCTCTACCAAACCACTTGCCTACGATGACTTAACTAGTTAAATTATTAAACAATTTGACATGGTTAGCCGGGTCATGTGTTAGACATTAATACTCTTTATTTTTTATCATAATTTTTATCCAATTTTATCATTAATGAAAATAATTCTCATTAATTACACTTTTTATATGATGAATATAAAATATTATAGAATGTACCCAAAATTATCGACAAATTTTTACATTTTCTAGAACTTTATGTATTTTATTATTTAATAATAACATCATGTGTTGATCCATTTGACATGGATAATTTAACCACTAACCCACCACTTGGATGGAAAAACCATATTGCTTCTTTGGTTAATTTTAAATCATGTTTTCCATTTTCATCATAAATAAAAATAATTCTTATTTTCACATTTATTTTGTTTAATATGGTGAATATATAACAATAGAACTGTATCAAAATGCTTTATACAAAGCTTATATTTTTCTTTGAGTTATACACACACACACATATAATATTTGTTACTTAGTTATTACATCATAGATTTACTCATTTGACCCAGAATATTAGATCATTGACCTGCCTACCATCTAGATATAGAAATGGTTTCATTTTCAAATTGGTTTTAAATTTTGCATTTCATTTATATCATTGATAAAATAATTATTATTTATCATACTTATTTTTGTTTATATTATTAGCATATAATATTATAGATGTGCCCAAAATTGTTTCATATTTTTTTGTACTATTCTATTTTAAAAAAGAATTATTTTTAATTACATCATGGGTTAACCTATTTGACCTGAAAGGTTGAACCACTAACCCATCCCTAGATAGGAAGATGGTTTAATTTCTCATCGATTTTAAGTTGTACATTTGATGTCCATAATTAAAATTATGTTTATTTTATTATACATATTTTTTAATATGACAAATATATAATAATAGAAACGTGTCCACTTTTTTTCAAAATTCTTTTTTTCTATATTTTTTATATTTCTAAATTTGTATTATTTATTTATGACATCATGAAATTATCCATTTGACCCAAATGGTTGAAATACTTACCCACGACCTAGATGGAAAATATGATTTCATTTCTAGGCTTATTTTAAAGATATAAAATTTCATTCTATTAATAATTATTGTGTATAGATTTATTAGTGGAATTTAATGATGATAAACAAAAGTATTTTTTATATTTCTAAATTTGTATTATTTATTTATGACATCATGAATATCATTGATAAAATAATTGTTGCTTATCATACTTATTTTTGTTTATATTATTAGTATATAATATTATAGATGTACCCAAAATTGTTTCATACTTTTGTACTATTCTATTTAAAAAATTATTTTTAATTATACATCATGGATTAACTTATTTGACCTAAAAGGTTGAACCACTAACCCACCCTCTAGATAGGAAGATGGTTTAATTTCCCATTGGTTTTAAGTTGTATATTTGATGTCCATCAGTAATAAAATTATTTCTATTTTATTATATTTGTTTTTTAATATGACAAATATATAATAATAGAAACGTGTCCAATTTTTTTCAAAATTTCATTTTTTTATATATTTTTGTATTTTTTATATTTCTAAATTTGTATTATTTATTTATGACATCATGAAAATATCCATTTGACCCAAATGGTTGAAGTACTTACCCACGACCTAGATGGAAAATATGATTTCATTTATAGGTTTATTTTAAAAATATAAAATTTCATTCTATTAATAACTATTGTGTATGCATTTATTAGTGTAATTTAATAATAATAAACAAAAATATTTTTTATATTTCTAAATTTGTATTATTTATTTATGACATCATGAAATTATCCATTTGACCCAAANTAAATTTGTATTATTTATTTATGACATCATGAAATTATCCATTTGACCCAAATGGTTGAACTACTTACCCACCGCTTAGATAAAAATATGATTTCATTTCTATGTTTATTTTAAAAATATAAAATTTCATTCTATTAATAATTATTGTGTATGAATTTATTAGTGGAATTTAATGATGATAAACAAAACTATAAATGTTGGATTCAATGAGAGAGAATGTGATTTATTTAATGACTTAAATGTAAAACTTAATGAGAGGTAATTAAATGTACTTAATGGTATTCTTTTAATTATATTTTCTGCCATTTCAATGGAGATGAACTAAATTCAAAAGAATGGGTATTTTAGTAAAGAAAAATTCCAAAAGCCAATACCTCCTCATTCACACTTTTATAAGTAGTATATATATATATATGGAAAAGGTAAAATAATATTTATTGAGAAGAAATTACACACAGGAGGCTGAAATAAATCCCATAAAAGGCTAACTGGTCAAATCAGCAATTACACATTCCACCATGAACTAGAAAGAAAAAACAGCTAACACGTTACAATTTCTGAAATCCTAAGACACTGACACCCAAGACATCAGTTTGCCCACTGTTTTCTGAATTAGCTCTTCCAGACTTAAAGTCTTGTTACAGAAAATCCTTCTATTCCTCTCAGACCAGATGGACTAAAATACAGCAATTGGAATCGTCTTCCAAACAATCTTCTTTTTCTTGCTCAAACCCATGAGCTTCTAGCAACACAACAGCTCCTTAACCAACCTCGGCATCACCCAACTTAAACTCATGGAGTTGAGGAAATGGCTCCACAGCTGAGCAGAAAACGGGCAATGGATGCACAAATGGTTAGTGGATTCAGCACTACTCCCACACAGACTGCAAGGCAGGTCCAAAATCTATGCCCCTTCTCACTAGGTTAGCTCTAGTAAGACATTTATTAAGAGTCATAGTCTAAATTAGGAAGTTAGCTTTAGTTGGACTGGTGGGATTCCACACTTGACAGTCAAGGAAATCAGGAATACCCCTACTACAAAGGTTAGAAGCCAAAGACTTGGCAGAGAACACACCATCTGAGTTTCACTTCCACTACCACTTATCCTCCGAACTATAATCCAACTCATGGTTTTGAAGCCAGGTCAACAGATTCAAAACCTCATCCACCTCCCAATCAAAAAGGTTCCTTCTAAATGAAGGAGACCAAAGAACTGAACCACCAGATACACTATAGCACTCTACAACAGAAGCCTCTTGACCCGAAGCACATTGGAAGAGGAGAGGGAAGGAATCAGCAAGGGGTTCATCTAAGCACCAAGGGTCCTTCCAGAATTTGGTCCTACTACCATTGCCAACTTTAATTGAGACCCCAACAACTAGAGCTAAACAAATCTTCATTATCCCTTTCCACAAAGAGTTACCCCAATTGGGAGGAGGGTCCCTCGTTCTCCAATTACCCAATCCACACCATATTTGCTAGCAATGAGAGATCTTCACCAGGCATCATTTTCTGTTGTAAATCTCCAAATCCACTTGCAGGGGAGAGCAAAATTAAAAGATTTCAACTTCCTTATGCCTAACCCCCCTTCAACTTTGGGGAGGCAAACTTGCTCCCAACTCACCAAATGCACTTTTTTCTCCTCCTCCCAACCTCTCCAAAGAAAACTCCTTTGAAGCTTTTCAAGCTGATTTGCAACATTGTTTGGAATACATAATAGAGACAAGAAATAAGTGGGTAAATAGGAGAGAGTACTCTTAATCAAAGTCACCCTACTCCCTAAAGAAAGGTATTTTGCCTTCTAAGATGCCAGCTTTCTTTTCATTCTCTCAATTACCAGGTCCCAAATTGTAGAAGAACCACCACTCACCCTAGAGGGAGCCCCAAATATTTGACTAGAAGAGACTCAATCTGATAAGCCAAAATACTAGCACAATCTGCTAAGTTGGAAACCTGGCCCACTAAGATAATTTGGCTTTTGTTCCAATTAACTTTTAGACCAATAATCACTTCAAACCAAGATAAGATCCCAAGGATTAACTCCACCTGTGAGGGAAAGGCATCCACAAAGCATAACATATCATCTGCAAATTAGAGAATATTCATCTTCTCTCCCCCCAAAGCAATTGCAAACCTTCCCACTCACCTAAAGCTACAACCTTCTCACAGAATAAAGTGAGGATCTCCATTACACATATAAAGAGTAGAGGAGACAGGGAGTCACCCTATCTAAGACCCCTGGAACTATCAAAGAAGCATGTGGACCGTCCATTAACCAAAACTGAGAACTTTGGAGAGGTGATACAAACTTTAATCCAATTCCTCCATTTCTGCCCAAAATTCATCTAATGTAACACAAGATCAACACATCTCCAATTGACATGATCATAGGCCTTTTCAATATCAAGTTTGCAAATCAGCCCTAGGGAACCTTATTTTTTCCTGGAATGAATGAGCTCATTAGCAATGAGTACAGAGTCCAGCATCTACCTACCCAGAACAAAGGCACTTTGGTTATTTGGGATAACACTACCAAGAACCCCTTTCATTCTTTCAGCAAGAACTTTAGCTAAGATTTTGTAGAAGCTATGCAGAAGACTAATCGGTTTGAAGTCCTTAATATTCACTGCACCTTCAATCTTTGGAATGAGGGTTATAAAGGTAGTATTCAGACTCCTCTGCAAAGAACCCCTCTCATAGAAGTCCTGGAAAACATTCAGAATGTCTTGTCTCACCACATCCCAACATTTAATATAGAACATATTTGTAAGACCATCAGGCCTTGGAGACTTCTCATCAGCCAATAACTTAACTGTTGTTTTTATTTCCTCCTCCGTGAAGGATCTTTCAATAAGAGCTGATTGCACATCACTCAACTGATTAAAAGAAAGGGACCTAGGAAAAGGTCTAAAGAACCAAGACTCCTTGTACAACTTTTTATAAAAGCTAGTAGCCACTAGCTTCATATCTGTCTCAAAGACACTCACCCTGCCCCCTCCCTCCAGCCTGGTTATTACAGAGGCTCTAGCTCTTGCATTTGCCATTTTGTGAAAAAAGTGTGTATTTCTGTCCCCCTCTTTCAGCCAAGCCACTTTAGCTCTTTGCATCCATTTGATTTCTTCCAACACTGCCAATTTATCAAACTTCATCTTTGCCTAAGATCTTTTTAGTCTATGCTCCTCATAAATAGGACCCAATTCTTCAGCTGAGTCAATTTCCTTTATGGTACTCAAGAGAGCATTCTTTTCAGTATCTAAACTCATATTTTTCTCCAATTTCTAAATCTTTAATCTTGCTTTGATGGCCCCCAATTTTTTTTGCCAGAATGAAAGAACTGGTACCCACTACCTACAAATTATCGCAAACAGACTCAATGAAGGAACAAGAGTGGCATCCTCAAACCAAGCATTCTCTAATTTGAAAGGGACTTTTGCTCTAACTCTAACACCACAAACTAGTTGAATTGGAATGTGGTCTAAAACTGGCCTAGGAAGGGCAATATGCTTGAACTCCGGAAAGAGATCTTCCCAATTAGAAGTAACCAGAAACCTGTCTAGCCTCACGAGTGGGAATATCTTGGTTGTTGGTCCAAGTAAACCGACTATCATGAAGGGGTAAGTCTTGAACTGTTAATGAAAATAGCAAACTGAACCATATCCCTAGATCTTCTCCCTCTACAACTTCTCTCCTCCACAAACAGAGTGACATTAAAATCACCACCAATGACCCAAGGATAAGAGAACAATAGTAATTTGACAGACATTACCATCTACAAACTTCAAGACAAGGGAAATTGAAAAATTTCCAATCTAATAGGATACCAAACTACAAATCGTCGAATCCCACATGCTCAGCAACCCCCTACACTCCCGACTGCTAACTTTGATCTCCACCTAACATCTCCCTCCCCCCAAATGCTACTAACCACTGCAGCCTCAACACTATCCAACTTAGTTTCTTGGAGCAACACAATTTTTTACCCTGACTTCTTCAGAGACACACTACAAGCCTCCTTCTCCCCGACCCCAAACCCCTAACATTCCAAGAGAGCAACTTTAACTCCACTATAGACCACTAAAGCAAAGAAAATCTTGGCACTCAAGC
>NW_010729088.1:153495-171479 GCF_000365185.1 Nelumbo nucifera
CCTCCTAGGGAAGAGGGCGATCACTCCTTTTCAGCCCTTTTCCCAGTCTCCAACTCACAGCTGAGAACCCAAGAGAAACCCTAATTCGAATGCGCAGAAGACAGAATTCTAGCAAGTCTGATTTGTTGAACCTTGCTCTGATACCATGTTAAAGTTTGACCTGCCCTAGAATTTTGTCTTGTTCGTTGACTGTAAAGTAAACAGCAAGAAGTAGGAGAGGAAAGAGGAAGAGAGAAAAGAGTGGAAAGAGAGAAAGGCTGGTTCGAATTAGAGAAAAAAAGTTATCCCTAGATTTGGCCAGACCTGTTATTATATTATTAACTTATTGGAAAAGACTTAAGTGCCCTTCTTTAAGTAAGAGGCACTCGAACTAACATAACAGTACACATCAACATTCTCAACAAGTACAAAGACCGAAATACCCCTTCACTAACACCACTAATAGTAAGGAAGAAGAATACAGCTCTATTAGGGAAATGGTTATGGAGATGGCCTCTTGAGAGAGAAAATTTGTGGGTTGAAGTAGTGGCAATTATACATGGTAGATTGGAGAATGGCAAGGACGTTGGTGTATCACGTAAGGCTACCTTGGAAGCACCTTGGAAAGCAATTCATAGCCTCCTCCCTCAGTTTCTCAGGTACATCAGGTATGATGTTGGCTCAGGGAATTTAATTCGATTCTGGGAAGACACTTGGCTTGGTAGCCGGCCTTTAAAGGAGGTGTTTCCTTCTTTGTATTCTATTTCGTTGTATAAAAATAAGGTCATTTCAAATTTTTTGGTTCTTCCTTCTTTGCCTTTGAGTCTTAATTGGGATCTCGGATTTCGGAGGGGTTTGAGGGATGAGGAAGCAACTTGTCTGTCAGAGCTTCTCCCTCTTCTTGATAGTGTTTTCTTAGAGTTTTCTTGTCCAGATAGAAGAATTTGGTTCCCAAGCTCTAAAGGTTCCTTTTCTTGTGCCTCCTTTTTTAAAGCTCTTTGTCAATCCCTTTCCTCTCTATCCTTTCCTTGGAAAGAAGTGTGGTTTTAGCTGATTCCCCCTAAAATTCAGGCTTTCTGTTGGGAAGTGGCTCTTGGGAAAATTAACACTTCGGATTATTTGCAAAAGAAGAGGTCTTTTTTGTGTATTTCCCTGAATTGGTGCACTCTATGCAAATCTGATGGTGAATCTTGTTACCATTTACTAATTTCCTG
The DNA here is from genome assembly GCF_000365185.1 of Nelumbo nucifera. The sequence continues at coordinate 154,689 of NW_010729088.1, forward strand.
TTCATTTGCTACAGATATATGGGATTGGTTTCTCTATTTGTTTGGGTGCAAGCGGAATATGCCAACGGAGATAAAAATTCTGTTTGACCCATCTACCTTTGCTTTACCAAAGAAGAGGGGAAGAGTAATGTGGAGGTACACTAGAGCAGCAGTGGTGTGGACCTTGTGGGAAGAGAGAAATGCCAGAACCTTCCAAGAGAAAGAAAGGAGCAAACCACAAATTATGGAGTGTGTAATGACTAGGGTTATACACTGGCTACAAATGTTGGAACTATTCAAAAATTTCACATTTGATGATATTTGGAGGAATTGGCCTTTAGTGGCTTCTAGCTCAGTGCAGAAGGTTAAGGCAAGGTTGGCTTGGACTCCTCCCATTGAAGGATTTCTTAAACTAAACTTCGATGGGAGTAGTCAAGGCAACCCAAACCCAGCTGGAATAGGAGGGGTCATCAGAGACAAGGAAGGAAATTTAAGAGCACTCTTCTCAGGACCAGTGGGGGAATGGAGACTCCTTAAAGGCAGAATTGTGCGCAGCCCTACAAGGCGTACAGATTGCAAGAGAGTTAGGATTGGAAAATTTGGTGATAGAAGGGGACTCCAAGGTACCAGTGGGTTGGCTAAAAAACCCAGATTCAGTGATTTGGGCTTACAGAAATGAAATGAAGAAATTCAAATGGATAACTCAGCAGATGGATGTAACTATACAATGGGTGGGGAGGCAAATGCTTTTGCTGATTCTCTAGCTAAACAAGGAGTAACTACGGATCAGTTGTACTGGGCCCACTTGTAACTTTATGATGTTTCTGTATAATGAGGCTGCACCTCGCGCCTCATATTGGGATGCTTGTAACGGACCATTTATCATCTGCTTCTAATGAAATCAATTGAATTTTTATCTATCAAAAAAATAGAAAAAAAAAACATAAAACAAAAGAAGACAATGGAGTTCTTTTAAGGTTTCTTCCAATTAGTGGTGTATTGGTATGGAATTGTCATAAAAGAGGGTACATCTAATAGTCAAGGTTGCACTTTCTTTGGAAAACAAAAGCTATGAGACTCTATCATAGCCTATCCAGCTGAACTTATCTCTTCGTTTGCAAAGCACAGACTGTAAACTAAATGTTCAATGTCATTCTTTTCTTGCATAATTGTATTTTAATTAACTTTATGAGAAGATATCCTCCTTTTATTAACTAGTTAGTGCCTAGGCAACCAACTAGAGAGGCCAAAACAACTAGTCATTACTTTACCACATTGACAATACTGAGTTTAGTGTCTAAAAATGTTCACTTTCCCAATTCTATCACTTTAGGATCCACAGACCTGTAGAATACCTATACTGTTTTGCATCAATATGAAGGGTTAATGAGATATGAATCTACCTACATTTTCTAGAAAAAAATCATTTCTGGTGAGCTGCTTCTAAGAAAAGCTGTGTTCTCTTAGAGTATGGTTATCAGTACAGAAGCAATTGAGAGAAGGCACCCTAGCCCCTTCTTTTAATCTTGAGTTGCTTTTTGGCTCGCACTAGTAGATGGCCACTGGTTTTTGTACAACCTACCCTCTTGTACAGAACCTCATTGTACATGGGTTATGATGCTCACACCCTCCACACTATAATTCTTCAGCAATATGCACCCAAACATTACCTTCAAGAAAATGATTACACTCTTTAGGAGGAATAACTTGGAGGATAAGAACAAGACATGCAACTAATAAAATTGGGATAGCTAGACCCAATAAATTATTCTCACAGTTAGTTATTTGCACTTTGCTTATGGCAGGGACTGATTCCTCATTGATGCCAACTCCCTACTACTGTGCTTAGATTGTTTAAATGAAAGGAATTAAAAGACAAGACTTATAATCCATTTTTGTGTCAGAAAAATTTGTTTCTCTGGTTTCAGCAAAAAGAAAAAAAGAAATCCTGTAAGAGTTTGCCTCCAACTTAAGAATGTATTCCAAAAGACAATCTCCTAAGATCATCCCTCCAATCTTTCTAGTTGTAAAAGGAAAAAGATACATGAGATAAAGTAAAAAAACTAAAATAGTTAAGTTGGCTCTCCCAAAAAATTAGTAGTAACAAATAATCACTTTGGTTACAATTAGAGACAAACAGTTTGAAATTCTATTAAGTTTTTCAATGCTACCTTTGTGATATCAACTTCAACCACTATTTGATGGTGCCATCTGGTTTAACTGATAAAATCAGTGATGTAGTTCCTACTGACCTTGAATAGAATCCTGTATTCACAACCCCAACCCCCCAAAAAAGTAAATAAATAAATAGACAAAAAGTTTGCCTAAAGAAAAAACTGCAACCATTATTTTCCTACTTGAGAAAAAATAACTAGAGAGGAAAAGAGAATCTCAATTGACTGCCTGTAGTGGAATACATAAATAGGCTCAAACAAATAAAACTATAAAAGAATGGATCTCATACATTTATGTGGAATGCCTAAGCATGAAGATACGTGTGTAACGCAATGTCTATCAACATTTCATTTTAGGGAGAATTTTTTTCCTCCTCTTTTTTGTATGTTTAACTTATTTGAGGATATCTGGTTTCATGTGGATTTGTACAGAGTCACATTGTACAGTCCCTGATATTTTGCTTTAAATTAATACAACTATATCTTGCTTTTTTCAAAAAATAGACTTAATCAATTAAAATACCTAACCTAAAAATATCTGACATACTAAAGTAAAATGCTCATAGCTTAAACATGAAGTGACAAATTAACAATTCTTCAAAATATTAACTCTTCTCTTTTTTACCTTTTGTGTATATCCATGCATGTTGGAAACATGCATACTTTAAGTTTAGACAGAAGCAAACTTGTATGTCAAACCAAATTCAAACACAAGGAGAAAGATAACACCCAGGGGCGGAGCCAAGTATATTGGTGGGGGGTCCTTGCCCCCCCCCCAAGCTTTTTATTAGGTCAATGTTTATATATAGTTACTAAGTAGAGATAAGGTCAAAAATATAATAAAGTAGGTCCTTGGCCCCCCCAAAACATGAACAAAAATGTTAAAGGATCATTCTTTAATCCTCTTCCAACTCCCAAAATTAAAAACTTTGTTTATTTTTCTTTAAAAAATCTATAATATACCCAAACCTTTCCCACCCCATTTCCCTACACAGCCTACCTCTTCTATTCCCACCTCATTTTCTTGTTTAACTTGGCCCCCCCAAGAGAAAATTCTTGGCTCTGCCACTGATAACACCAATAATCTAATTGGTGCAAATGATCTTCTTTTCTTTCCTTTTACAATATCCAAATCCCCTGAAGAGGTAATAAGCAGCATCACCATGATTTTAGCTGTACCTTTCCTGATTTTGCATCAAATAGTAATACTACCTTGATGGTGCCATGAAATAAAAGGGAAGTCAGCAATCTAGGCTATGTTTGGCTAAAATTCTGCTCCAAAGAATCACAATTTCAAGAATGAGTTCTAAGCCAAAAATGATTCTTTTTTGAAATTAAAATTTTCAGCATCAAACTTAGAATGAGTTTTGAGCCTAGAAAAAAAAATAGTTCCAACAATTTCACAAATCCAAACCCAAACGCGATTATTAGAATCAAAAAATTCATCAAATTTAATTTTCTGAAAACATGTCCACACACAGGCCTAACTTTCCATTCTACCTACCACATTCAGAGGGAAATCAAAATAGAATAGGAAAAAAAGTCTCTGCTATGACATTCTGTTCTTATATACATATCAAACCAAGCAAAGTTTAACCAAAATGACAGACATACAAGCAAGCTGAGCTGCAGATCAAATTGCATTCGTTACATTGAAAATAATGCTAGATCGCTAACCATCAAAAATTAAGAAATATAGATAATTAAAATGAAGGAAAAAAATCAGTATACATACTCTCTGTACAAAGCCTCCGACTTCTCCAGCTCATTGAACAACAAATAGGTGTTCCTAAAAACCAAAGCGAATTACTTGCACCACAACACTGGGTATCCCCAAATCACTGTGATCCAATGAATTAAATAAAAAAAAAAAAACCTTGTTTGTTCAGCAAACGTATGAAATTCGGCTTCCTAGCGTCCAAAAAATGAGAAGAGTCCGCGCTTCTTTGGCTCCTCTTCAACCATCACTGCCTTCATGCTATCCTTCTCAACAAGCCTCCATGCTGCCTGCTCAAATGCCAATCCTGCCAACGTTGGCGGATTATTTAAAACAAGAGGATACCCTCGATTTGCACTACGAATCACCTCTGAATCCTCTGGAATCACCCCTAACAGCGCCAATCCCAGCATTTCCTGAACGTCAAGAACTGACATCATATCCTCTCCTCTTATCAAATCTGTCCGTATTCGGTTCACAATCATCTTTATATCTTTGATTCCATCACATTCGAGAAGACCCGTGACCCTGTCAGCGTCCCTCAAGCTAGTAATATCCGGTGTAGTAACGAGGACAGCCTCGTTCGCCGGAGTAATAGCAGTAATGAATCCAGCGTCGATACCTGCAGGACAGTCGATAAGAATGAAATCGGGAGAACCTTCGGGGCGGGATTTTAAGGCATCGACAAGCCAAATTAGGGCTTTCCCACCGAACCCCATTGGGAGCTTAGACCGAGGCTTGGAGATACAGAGAAGCTCGAAGTTGGACCAGCGCTTATCACGGACTAAAGCCTGGTCGAGGCGGCAATCGCCATTGAGGACCTCAATGGCAGTGTAATTGACACGGTTTTCCAGGCCGAGAAGGAGGTCGAGATTGCGGAGGCCAACATCGGCGTCAATGGCGACAATGGAGAAGCCGAGACGAGCGAGGGAGAGACCCAAATTGGCGGTGGTGGTGGTTTTTCCGACACCGCCTTTTCCGGAGGTGATGACGACAACACGGGGAGTATCTCCGGCTAATTGGGGTTTCCGATTCCATTGAATGACCGATTGGATTGTCGTGTTATAGTTCTTGTAATTAGGTTTGATTGGTTTTACGGCTCTTCTGTCGAAAGAGTGGAGGGATGTCAATGTATAGAGTAAGGAAGAATGGAAAGAAGAGGGACCGGGGTTACTGATCAGCAGTTGCAGAGAAGCCATGTTTGTCCTGTTCAAGAAATGGGTGCGTGCATTTCCTCTTGCCCGAGCTAACGAAGCCACAAGGCCCACAACCCTATAACCAAACAAGAACTTGAATGGAACATAGCTACGATTTTCGGGTGAAAAAGATGAAGAATCGCTCTGTCATCCTAGTAAGCTGGACAGCGAAGTTTGTCCTTATTCTAAAACCGTCTGATAGGCTGTTTTTTCTTTCTTTTTATTTCAAAGATCGATGAAAAGTGTTTGATGTAATGTACGTAGCACGCATCCTTGGCCTTGGTATATTTAAAAGCTGACCTTCGTTCGTTATTTCTCTTCCCTCCTAACTTTGTTTCCTCCCTGTCTCTCCAGTCAGTTGCTTTCAGAATCAGAATTCATGTCTCAGAGTTTTCAAAGGTATTAAATTCTTTGCGTCGCTTAATTGGGTTTCTTAGAATTTTGAGTGAAACTTTGTCATTCATCGATCCATGCTCTGTTGTAGGTATTAAATTGAAATTCGAAAGAAATTAAAGGATCCATAAGTTGATCTCGGAACCTGGAACTGGACGTCCTTTCTTTATTTAAATATATTTAGTTATATGATCACAATTACATCGTGTCTAAAACTGAGGAATCATGGCAACTTCAGATCAAAGAAAAAGAAGCATAGAAACAATAATGCCGTGGATGGAGGAGTAGCCAGGAGGTCCAAGACCAATGAATGACAAGCTGAGCCCATTTTCGCCTTCAACAGAGCTCCACTCCCACATTTTCTGAGCAGCTCCTTCATTGTTCTCTCTTTGCTCGAAATGGTATCCTGCAGCAATGATGACTGAGATGTGCAGTGATCATGCCCACACAAATAAACCTCCTGTTGTTCCTTATTTGAAGATGATCTTTGAAACTGTGAGCAAAATGTTAAATATGTTACTTAGGAGTTGAGCTACAATTTTCCAGACGTTGATGTAGCACTGCAAAATAGGGTGGACAAAAGGCTCCAGAAATATGATGTAAATCTTTAATAGCAGCTGCACTATAGCTTGGGGCTTCTGTAGGAAACCTGTGGAAGCCACCCATCATAAATGTTTCAGCGCATCTCCAATATGGAACTGGGTTTAATTTTCTTATCTTAATGATGTTAACGTACCCTCAGCTGCCTTTGGGAATTCATCAAATAGGGTTCTGACCATCTTCAACAGAGTCTGAAATTCACAGCAGAGAAATCCGCATCAGAAGCAACGCCGGAAGAAACAGAAATAGTGACATAACGATCTTTTGTCTTTCTATGCAGCTATCCAGCCCAGATGGATTTAACGCCACTATTAATGTGATGGGAATGGGAAAGGTGTAGAACAGAGTGACTGGTGGACTTACCAGCGATAACATGCCTGGCTTGATTGGTGACTCGATCATGACTCGAGCTTTCCTGCACATGGTTACCATTACAACCAAATTAATCAGTCTACATCTGACAAAGTTGGTGAGCTCAATATTTGAGAGTGAGAATGCTGCAGAGTGCCATAGTTGGTTAATTAATACTTGATCACTAATCTTTGTCCTTGTTTTGAGCATTCGTAGAAGCTGCTCCCTCTGGTAAAAGGTATGAATTTATCTTTCCATTCTGCAGCACACGTGAAGTCTGTTGTTAATCAATCAAACAATTGGGTCGACAGAAAAGAAAATGGCAAGAGGGCCGGCTTGCCTAGACAAATCCCAGAATGAAGTGACTACTATTATTATCAGGTTGGGGATATTCTGGTAGGAACCTTGGCAGATGGGGTCACATTCCTGCCATACTCATGTATCTCAGACCATTTTAATGGAGTTTATAATGGAAATTCAGAGTACCTAGGTGCCACATGACGCCAACTGTGAATTGATCTCCCTCATATACGCTTTCGACTGTAAATTTCACGTTCTTCCCGGTGCATTCCAGCAGCTGTTCTAAGAAATGTATGACCTCCTGCAGTAAACCATGAACGTGTCTGTGCATGAATTAGTGTCCTAACACAATGAATAATTAATTAATGCGTTACTGTTCAAAATAAAAATGAGAATAAAGGAACATGAGATAAGAAAAGCGACCTTTCTTCCCCGAAATGGATTAAAAAACGAATAATCTTCAAAGCAGCAATCGTCTGAGATGAAGTCTCCAAGTTCCATTTTGTTCTTATTGTTTATGCAAGCGTAGAACTGCTCAATCCTATGTGACGGAGAAAGTTGGTTGGGTTCAATTTCAGGGTAGTTGCCCTTGCCCAATGACATTGACCACCTTCCCGCACTGTGGACTGGTTTTCCGACCAATTTACTCTTGGAATAAACGCCGGGATAGACTGCCATTGCCTGAAGCATCTGACGCTTAGATGCTCTGTTGACAGTTGATGAGTTGAGGGCGAGACGTGTTGATCGTGTCAAAGTTGAGCATGGCTGCAGGGAAGCCGTAGCCATGACTGATTTTACTTCTAACATCTTACACAAACAATCAAGATGCCCAAATAATAACTTGTAATGTTAAGGTTCACTAATCTCAGTCTCAGGGAGGAAGGAATAATAAAGAGCGATAGTGAAAAGCAAAGAATAATCGAAGGAGTCGGGAAGTCTGACACTCTGATCTGCCCGCCATGGTACGGAATCCAACCACCATGGCTTCACTCCAAGTATCTCAACAATCTTGTTTGTCTGTCTCTTTTCTTGTTTTTTCTCCCCGAAAAATCCGTCGTGGAGGTTAATAAATACTCAATGGGTGTTTTTGGTAAAAGACTTAAACCTTCCTTTAAGTTTCACCTTGAAAGCTCTGGAGTAAGACTTCCCTTGTTGCTGATGTTCAGTCTGTCAAGATCTATTAAAATGTGACATACGTGTTATTAAAAATTTTCAAAAACCCAATTTTACCATAATCCCATTTTACCAATTTTGTTCACAACCCGCAACCCGGTGCTCATCAACAAAAACCAAAAGGCGTGTGATTAAACATGAACATTCATGTCAATCGTGTTATGAATCTAATTGAAGGAACCAAATCTATCGATCCTTCATTTTTATTCTACCTAAAATGATTATTATATTGAAGTTGATGTAGGAATACTTGGCAGGCCTCAGGTTGTGCCATGTGGCATCGGTCAAATCAATCCTGGCCGTATATCATCAACCACTCCAAGGCAAGATCAACTGTAAAAAAGAGTATTCATCTCAGGGTAAAGACATTTATTCTCTTGCATTCAGAATCCCAGGAAAATCATCCTTACTTTTTTAGGGTTGAGCTCTGAGCCCTTGTTAGTCTGGTCCAACTCCTCTTTTGCACTTGGCTAATTTGACCGTCGAGGTCTTTGTCCCTGGGATCAATAACACCCGAAGCCTCTAATGTATACTCTTCTCCTGTTTACAGGTCAGACCCATCAAGCCCAAACACCAATGAAATTCTCTTATTGCCCTCAAACACCAGCAAAATTCCCTTGTTTACAGCTATTGATCAACAATGTCAAGGAGAAACAACAGCTTTGTAGCTCTGCAACTCAACAGCATCAAGGTTTCTTTTAGCATAACTAGTACTTTCTCCCTTTGTGGAATAAGGCTAAGTGCATCTTGTCCTTTCCAGATAGATTAATTATCTGATTTTTTTTTATGATAATGGAAGTTTTATCGATTATCTGAAAGTGGTCTTAAATTTTAATCAGATTTTACATTGTAGTTGTAGTTTGAATGTTGTTACAACTGTGAGAATTTGATCTTTGATGTTTCTTCGGACAAAGATTGCAAGACAGAGAGTTATTTTATGTGCTAGCTCATGGACACTTTATAGATGGCAAAAAACAAGAAAATTTCCTTTTCTTTTGTTGGGCATGGTGGTAATCAAGCTCTCGCCGTGTAGCTTCTATAGGTCATCGTGTGGCCAAAAATCTAGTTTGTGATATATATGCTTGAATGGTTTTCTTCTATTTCTGAAACCGGTCTTTCTATTGACTGAGACCTAGCTTCTAGTTCATTTATAAGCATAAGCTCAGGTTTTATTGCTATGTTTTTTGTGCTGTTATTTTTGTATTTGTATTGGGTATTTTCAAATATTTGGCTTCCTTGGACATGATTTATTCCCTTTCATTGAATATTGAATGGGACCTTCATTTATTCCCTTGGACATGATTTATTGAAATGAATTAAAGCCACGCCCACATTGTTATTATCCAATATTAAAACTTCAGCGTCTTTGGTTTTGGTGACAAAACTTTCTGGTTACAAGATTCATGGTTGAGCTTCATATATTGCTCCCCATAAAATGCAGGTAAATGGAATTCCTTTTTGGTTTTGCATGGCTACTCGTCTGGTTAGAGACTTGGGGAAGCTCTAATATTCTTTTTGGTTAATTTGAGTTAATTGTATAGTTAGATTGCTACAGTATAAGTGGTTCTCTTTAAAAATTTGAACAATAATTAAGGATAAAATAGTATTTTCATTGATTCTGTCAAATATGTTGTCACGTTTTATTCACAAGGTTTTAAGTCCTATTAGAAATAACAGGGGAGGTATTAGTATTTGTGAGAAACCTTGGGAGGTCCAAAGTCTTTTACCCTTTTTTTTCCATCAGGGACAATACTCAGCAGTTTAACCATCCAGGCTAATGGGTCAATCTGTGACCTGATGAACAGGTCAAAGGGGTCGTTGAGCGAGATATATATCTCATGGGGGGGGCCTTAACCACCTCACTTGAATTGTCATGTGGATGCTTACGTGGATAACATGTGGTGAGCTGCACGACATAATCAGCAAGGAGAATGATAACGTGGCACATGACCACTCGCCACATAGGTCAGCAATGATGCATGTCATGTACTTCAAAGGAAATGGAATATATAGCAAAGTCGAGGATGACCTCTGTAAAATAATGAAAATACATAATAATAAATACATTTTTTCTATTTTCCATTGTAATATTATGATGTTACATAATGTTTAAATTATATAATTTATAATTTATACAAAAAAATATATGCACTTTAAATACACCATGAACTAATTACATTTATTTCTTGAAGATTATTGATAATTAGTACATATTTTCAAAAAGTAATTCTAATGGTTATATTTTTTATTTTTTGGTAAATTATCATATTTATTGGAAATCATGTTAACCCATTTGTGGTAATTTCTTGGATAACTTTTAGTAATTATGACAAAATTATTGGTACTTTATTTTTGGTTATTTACTATTAATTAATATTAAATTAATAATCAAAATTTGTTGTTAATTAACTAAAAGTATTCAGAGTTATTGTTAATAGTTAAAATTTTAACAATTGTATTTTTCATTTAATGCTGATTTACAAAAAATAATTATTGTTAATTTAATATGAATAAAATTTTTTTAATAAATTTAGTTTTATTAATAATTTGTAGTAATTTTAATAATTGATATTATTTTTATTATTTTTAAATTAAATTTTGATTAACTTTAAATAAAGAAAAATAATTACAAAAGCTAACATTTTTATTAATTTCACTAATAATTAACAATTATATAGGAATGACAATGGTTTGTTTTCAGGGCAGGGCACCCCATCCCTGTCCCTGCCCCATAGTCAAGACACTCTACTCCATCCTCGCCACGTCCCCAGTATCAGGCGAGTTTAAGGCAAGGCAACCACTCCCCAATGTCGGGCGAATTTAGGGGCAAGGCCCCCCATTCCTCATCAAGGATGGGGAATCCTTGAATTTCCCTGCCCCGTCGCAAGTATTGGGCAGGTTCGGGTAGAGGTATAAATCAAGTCGTGCTGGGCCGGCACAGCACAACCCGCATGTGGCCCACACAAAGTGTGGATCGTGTCATGCTGGCTCATGGGGCGTCTTGGGTTGTGCCTCCTTCCCCTAGGATGGGCTCGTGCCATCCTGTGGGTTGGGCTGGTCCATGGGTCAAGCCTTGGGCTAGGCCAGGCCGTGGACTGGGCCAGGCTATATGAGAGGTACATTTTTAAAAGAAAAAATTGAAAAAGATGTTTAAATTTTTATTTCATATGATTTTTAATGTATATAATTGTTTATATATACAATTAGACCTATTCATGAGCCGGGTAGCCCGACGGCCTGACCCGTTATTTTTCAGGCTTGTACAAAATTTTAGGCCCATGGGCTTGAGCTCAAGCTTTCTCAAATAAGCCTAGCCCGATACTATTACATATATAAAAAAGTACTTATGTTATATATAATAAATAATTATACATATATATATATGTATGCTTCTTAAATTATTAATAAATATCAATTTACTATCAGGAAATATAAATTAGTTTATTAATTTATTAAATTATTACTAAATTAATATAATATTACTTTATAAAAGAATACTGAAAATAAAACATTTTGTGTATAGATCGGGCTTGGGCTCGAGCTTTGGGTTTTATATAAGGGTTGGGCTTGGGCTCAATATCTAGGCCCAATGGTCGAGCTCGAGCTTGCACATTTTCTGTTGATAAAGAGACCCATGTTAATTATAAAACTATGACTTTTACAAATTAAATTTTTATTTAATTCTAGTTTAGTATAAAAAGTTATATAACATTTCTATATATTAATATAAAATTTGTTATTTAAATATTATATAATAATATTTACCATATATGCATATAACTTCCAAATTGAGCTTATTAGGGGTTATTTAGCTTGGGCCCTATCTGCTAAAGCCTTCATTGAACTCTAAAAGTTTGATACCCAGTTAGACTTTGAACTTGATTATCCCTGATAATGTGTGGGCATGGCACATATCTCAATTAGACCTAACTCAAAAGAAAATAGTTGCTTGAGCCTGCAAACTTATAGATCTAATAGTTGCTTAAGTTATGAATGATTTGTTACTTTTTTATTAATTATTAAAATATTGTAATTATTAAATTACTATATTTAGTTAAAATATAGTAATTTTGGGAAATTATCATATTTTCAAAAATATTGCTAATTTCTTGGCTAAAACTAATTAAATGTAATTTTCTACTATTTATAACTTAAATTATAATTACCATTAATTATAGTTTAAAAATAACTATTGTTAATTATATTACTATTAATAATTAAAATGCATTATTTTTTCATTACTATTATTTTTTTCAATAAAATACAATTAATTTAATTTTTTTAATTATTTTTAGTATTTTGATTAAGCTTTAGGTTTTTCAGAATTTTCAGATTTTTAATTAAATTTTTGTGTTTTTTCATTATTATTCAGACTAAGAAATATGGGAATTTCCCCACTTTCCCGTATTAAAAAATTATATTTAAAATATAAAAATATTAATATATATATTTGTGATTAGGTCATTCGATTTTGGTTAATTTACAAATTGCCATTGCGAAGCTGATCCAATTTCAACTGGAAATATTATAAACTGAGCAATTCGGGTTGGTTGGTTTCATCGGTTCGATGGACAAGCTTAACTAAAATAAATTATTGTTTTTTTTTTGTATTGTAAAAAGTTATTAAAGGTATAATTAATAATTATTTAAAAAGTTAGAAATATAAAACAATTGTATACTCCGGTGTATTTTATTGTTTAGCTTTTCTTAACAAATCCCATAGATCGCACAAGTCCCCGCTAATTTACATTAATATAATGCATGGGATTTCAAATATGTAGGAATTTGCTAATGATGAAATGTTTATTGTGTTGAGTCTGGTGGTGATTTGAAAAATTGAAATTGGATTGTGAAAGGGTGCAATCGAGCTAGAAGAGTTGAACTTTAGCATGTCTTAGCTTAGCTCAACTAAAATACTATCAAGATTGAGTTTGAGGTAGAGCTTGATTTGAATTATATTTTCTGGTTTAAGCTCAGTTAAATTAAATATCCAATTAAATCCAGTTCAACTCAAAAGTTCAAAAATGAATATATTTTTATATATTATATATATATATTATATTTTATAATATATAGTATATTATTATATTATATATAGAAATATAGAATATGAAAATATTCTATATTATAATAATATATATATATATTATAATCAAGTCAAATTTTGAGCCAAACTTTTTATTGGTCGAATTTGAATTCGAATAACTAATCAAACTTATCCTAATGCTTTAGTTGGGAAGGAGCTCGATTAGAGCTCCTAATCCAATAGATCCTAATCCAATTCTAACCTAAATTATTGGATTAGAGCTCGATTAAATTGCAACCACTACTGTGTCGTCATTTGAAAGAAAAGTGGTGTGGGAGTGCAGTCCGGATCTGCTCCCAACTAAACACGTTCCAACACCTGATATGTGCGGTGGGCCGGTGGCAGAGATCATGTTGGATGCGTGTTTCGAGCAGATCCCAACTCGCGGTAGCGAGAACAGGAGAACTAGAAGTGAGCAGTGAGTAAGGCAGAAAAGGAACATTGAATTTCAATTTCTCATGTCAACGCGTGAGGGGGTTTGATTTACGGATACATAAAATCATTAACTGACACGCGTCTGGTCGTTTCAGTTCTTAAATGAAATGACATAAAAGACCTTTTAGCTGTCATCCGGTATTCCGGTCACCGTTCATACCTATTTCATGATGCCATTATCTTTCTCCCTCTTTTCCCTTTTGGTCTCGGATTCTTTTTTCTCTCTCTCTCTTGGCTGTGGCGATGCAGATTAGGTTTGTAGCAGATCCGAACAGATAACGCGATAACCAGAATCTAAGCTATCTGCCTGTCTCCGCTTAATATGAAGGTAGAGAAGGTTGGAAACCCTCTCTCTACCATTTTTATCAGGTACGCTTCTCTCTCAACTTCTTTCCTTCTCTCCCTTTGCCTTTTGTGATCTCTTCTGTTATTGTAAAGGTGTCTGATCTTTTTCCGTTTTTGGTTTTTCAAATTGTTTTTATTGATCCAATCCGCCAACCGTTCTTTTCTTTAATATAGTTGATTGTTTTCATTCGAATATGATGTTTCGATCTCTGTTAAGAGCGGATCGGAATCCATTCTCATTGTCTGTCCCTTTTCTTGACGGATCTAATGGAAGAATATGACCATTCCGTTAGAAGATTTTATGATTTGAATCGAAATTTTAAGCATTTAATTCTTGTTCACGGATCGCATTGCCAAAAGAAATCACAGTCCCGGTGGGTCGAATTTCGGGTTTTGAGGATCAAATAGAATACTCTCCCTCTCTCACATCACACGATTTTGATTCTCTAGATGCTATGCTATAAAATTAGGGGTCCCCTGCATTTTCATCTCTGCACTTTCTTGGACCCCATTTGGGGGTTTTCATTGTTCTTTTTCCCGATTCGCGATCTGGTACGCTTCCTATTGGGTTATCTTGTCTCTATTGTGGTTTTGCTTGAAGTTTGCTGGACCTGTCCTTTTTTTAAATACCGCCTGGAGCCTGCCAATTATTTCTTAGTTCTTGTAGCGGTTACTAGTTACAACTAGGGTTTGTCCTTTGCCAGGACATGGATGGGGTGACTCATGGGGTGACTCTGTCTGTTTGTGATTTTTTTAATCACTGGATTTTCTTTTCCTGCTAGGTGGTATACTGTAGAAGATGACTCACATTTTGAAATTCTTTCCTTCCATTTCAGTGGACGATCCCAATGTGAACTGATTGATCAAGGTGCTACCCTGACTTAATAATCTCAATTTGCTTGTTGGTTCTGTTTCCGTACCAAAATGGGCAAATGCAAGGGATGCGGAAAGTTGGGAAGAATGGTGCTGAGGGATGTATCTTCTAGTGCTTATCAATTTTCTCTTCTGCTATCTCCCGTGGTTTCTGTTTGGGATTGTATTGTTCGTAAAAGGAGATATTCCTTCAGACCTGAGTGGGTGTAGTCGTAGGACAGTTGATGTTATATTACTTTATAGGTTTAGAAATTTACAGAGAATTTTGTTTTCCATAGAAGATGGTTACACAACATTTTACTTGCCCTAGTTGATCTCTTCAGAAGGGAAGATTTACAGGAAAGGATTGGTTAGTTAAAGAAGTTAGTGCCTTACGGATAATATGGCTTGCGCTCAAGTGCCAACTGTTGTTAGTAATGAAAAAAAGAAACAGTCAAAATATGAATTGGATCGTCTCAAACAGGCTGAAAAGAAAAAGAGGCGCCTGGAGAAAGCACTTGCCACTTCTGCTGCCATTCGGGCAGAGCTAGAAAAGAAGAAACAGAACCAGAAAGAAGAGGAGCAGAAGCCTGATGATGGAGGTGCAAAGAAAGAAGAGCAGCAGAGACTTGATGGTGGAGGTGCTGCAATAGCTGAAGAAAGCCTTGTGGATAATATGGCTTACGCTCAAGTGCCAACTGTTGTTAGCAAAGAAAAGAAGAAGCAGGCAAAATATGAGCTGGATCGTCTCAAACAGGCTGAAAAGAAAAAGAGGCGCCTGGAGAAAGCACTTGCGACTTCAGCTGCCATTCGCTCAGAACTAGAAAAGAAGAAACAGAAAAAGAAAGAAGAGCAGCAGAGGCTTGATGAAGAAGGTGCTGCAATAGCTGAGGCAGTAGCTCTACATGTCCTTGCTGAAGATACTGACGATTCATGTGAGATTGGGCTGAAAAGGGATGAAGCGTTCAACCCATGGGGTCATAAAACTAATAATGGCCTGTTCAAGGAAGGATGGAGAACAGGCCTTCCACATCAGGGTTTTATGAAGCCTTCCCTTGAAGGGTTGGGTTGGATGCCCGATGCCTGTGGGTCTGGATTCAAGTGGAATGATTGGGGGATGAGTGGCTGGTCATTGTCACCTGGGGTTTTTGGAAGAGATCTCCATTCACCATATATTGATGAGAAAGGTCGAGCTCGATCCATGACTGAGACATCAGCAGGACTTATTGCAGCACAGGCGGTTTCATCACTTCAAATTGCAGAAGATGCACATGCAGATGCAATCGTTATAAATGGAATGCTAGGGGGTAAGTTAAAGAAATTTTAGTCACCAGGACTGGACTCTGTAAGGAGGTTTGATCATGATAGTTCATCAGCAACAACTTGTATATATTTTTCGTGAATGTACTGTTCTTATTTGTTGGATAACCCCCCTGCTTCCTCAGTGTGAAACATCGTTGCAGTCTCATGTTCATACCGTATGTACTTACTCCTTGGCGTTAATGAAAAAAGGTCTGCTTTCAACTTACTTTTTAAGTGATTCCCAGATCTCTATCCTGTGGTATGTATATGTTCTGTAAACAAATATCATCATGGGTGTGACTATATCTCTTCCACTCAGTGAGATTAATCATTTTGGGCATATAATGAGCTTAGCATTTGTTACTATAATATTCTCTCTGAAACTTAACCTCCATTTGGAAAGAGTTTTGTACCGTACATATTTGTTTTGTACTCTTTTCAAACTGAGCCTTAAGTTCTAGAAATTTGGCATGTGAAACTTTGGTTTAAAATAGCCTGGAATTGTGATGACTCATCAAGGACAAATCTTCAATTTGGGTATACTCTGGTCGTCTGTTGATGCCTACATGATTTTATTGTTTCTAGAAAATGCTGTTTCAGCAAAATGAAAAACAAAATGTGCTCCTTGGATAGGTGATTTCTCCAAATAAAACAGCTGATTTAGATAAATAGCCATCTTTCTGAAAATGAAATCAAGAAATATATGCACTTGAAACAATTTTTTTTTATCAAGATAGGGTTTCTTTTCTTTCCTTTTTTGTTTTTAAACATGAATCTCCTATAAATCCTCTTCAAGTATTGTTTTCAAGGCTCTAGGGATTACATCAAGAGTGAGCACAATATCTCTTGTACTTTTATTCCTAATGTACAGAACTGGGTGAATGTGGC